>JAPYZJ010002644.1:0-32285 GCA_030522765.1 Ophioninae sp. B BG-2022a | reverse complement strand
CGAAATCGGTCGACCACTTTTAGAGCTACAACACGAGCAGTTTTTGAAAATGTAGTTTCGAGATAATCGCGTTTAAAGTTTCTGTCTGTCGCTCTGTCGCACTGTCGTTCCGCTCTACACTATATACGATAACTCCGCAAATATTCATTATTTCGGGTTTTCCTTTGGTCAGTATATTCTTTGGGTATTATACTTTCGAAATATGTAGAAAAACGATTTTTTGAAAATTCTAAAGGGATTTCTGGCCCTAATGTTAGAGGGATTGATGTTTCTGGACGTGGAGACATCCACGAAAAGTTCAACTTGCATGTTTTTGGAAGATCCGACACATCTTTTTTCGAAACAGAAAGATAGACATTTAAACGATTGATCGTCAACGACCGTTTGCGCGCTGTAAAACTTCATAGAAATGATGGAAACTCTCCATATTCTGTCAATGAAATTCAAAATTTTAACGCAACTTTTTGACAAGAGATTTTTTATTGAAAATCGCTCCGGTCCATTATCATTCCGTGGGTACCATTAGATTTAGTCATCGCTCAAAACCTTATCGCGAATGTTCCCATTTTTTAATCCAAGATTACATATTTTGGCATTCGAGTTGACATTTAGACGTCCCAGTCTTTTTCACTGTTTCAGACTATGCTTATATTGCCATTGAGGGCAGCAAATTTCACTAATGCGTTCTGTTTCTTTTCTTCCATTTCGACAGGAATAATATATCGTGACTTAAAGTTAGACAACGTTCTCCTCGATCACGAGGGTCACGTAAAATTGACTGACTACGGTATGTGCAAGGAGGGTGTACGCGAGGGCGATACAACGGCAACATTTTGCGGCACGCCGAATTACATTGCCCCAGAAATATTGCGCGGCGAGGATTACGGGTTTTCGGTTGATTGGTGGGCGCTCGGAGTTTTGTTGTACGAAATGCTGGCGGGACGAAGTCCCTTCGACATCGCCGGGGCGTCGGAGAATCCTGATCAGAATACCGAGGATTATCTATTTCAAGTTATTCTCCAGAAGACGATTCGTATACCACGTTCGTTGTCAGTTAAAGCGGCTTCCGTCCTCAAGGGCTTCCTTTCCAAAAATCCGGTCGAGAGGCTCGGCTGTAGTCGCGGATCAGCTTTCCTCGATATCGTCAGTCATCCATTCTTCAAAGCCATCGATTGGGAGATGGTAAGATTTCCAAACAAAAAACCATACATTTTTTTAATATTTTCAATTTGAAAAATAACTGGAATATTTTCGAAATTCGGATAATTTCGTAGTGATATAATAATTTATATTATCGTATTATCGTTTAATATTCGTATAAAATAACAATAATAATAACTTGTGTGAATAGTTATCGAAAATAGCGTTTGTCTACAAAGATTTTTGCGTTTGTCAACAACACTTTGCATAATTATTGTTTTCAAATACGAAAATTTGTATCGTTGAAATAAAAGCGTACGCAAACAGCGACAGAAGCATCCTCCGTTGCAACAGTATTGTTGACACGTCGATTATCGAGTTATCACTCAATCCTGCGCTAAATACGACACGTTAAACCGTGATAATTTTCAAAGCTTATGCGCTTTAACGTTTCAGCTGGAGCAAAAGCAGGTCACACCGCCGTATAAGCCGCGTTTGGATTCCGATCGGGATTTGGCAAATTTCCCACCCGAATTCACGGATGAGCCCGTTCATCTGACTCCCGACGACCCGTAAGTCACCTCCGTAATGTTTTCGCTTCGCGAAACGGGCCCCGGCTTAATTCGCGTATACCGCGTTCATTTGTTCAAGTAAAACAGCTAATGTATGCTAAATCCTAAGGAAATTCAATTCTATCACGCCATACGAGAAAATCCGCGAAAAATCCACTTATCGGACACTTGACGTAATGCGGTTCTCACATAAGCAAATCTGTGCATTTTTATCAACCCTAGAACGGCAGATCTTGGTCTAATGGAAGGATGGCAGGTTTCGCAGACTCGTAATTTTTGTGTTGATACTTTAAGGCACGGCTAATTGTGCGGTAACAGAACAGTTTTTCTGAAAGCTCATGAAATAGCGCCAAGCCTGCATTAGCGTTCAACTTGAAAAGTTGAATATTTTTCTGCAAAAAGGCCCGGTATATTTTTTTAAATAGTCCTCACTAACTAATTCTGTCATTATTTTTGAACAAACGATTTCGTATGTTTTTAATTGTCATTCTTGGTTAGAAAATGCCAATGAAGTTTATTGCCAGAGTTTGGCTTCACTTCAATCGAAGATAAAAATACACATTTTTTTACGAGTTGCAAACAAACAACGTCGGTGTTGACGTTGCATGTATATGATCTGGAGTGCCGGTAGGCTTGATGAAACGAGGTGAATCTTGGTAAAACGTTGTAGAAATCTTTCGAAACATTTTTCTTTCGTACCTGATAACTGTTGTCTCGCAATAATTTGTTTGTTTTCAATGGGAATCACATCAGTTGTACGCGACAGTTATTAACTTTTGTCGATAAATAAAACTTCCGGCCAGTTTCAACGTCACTGTCTCTACATATGTATAATAATTTTGCAGGAGAGTAATCGACAAAATCGACCAAAGTGAATTCGAGGGTTTCGAGTACGTAAATCCTTTACTAATGTCCCTGGAGGATTGCGTGTGACAAGAGCCGCTAGTTCTTGTACAACAGCAACAACAAGAAGAATATCAACGAAGGCAGCAGTGTTACATATACGAGCTGCAGGACAAACTGGCGATGTTAAGATTCGATCCGTTTCGCAATATTAGCTCAATTGGCCAGGTTCGGCAAAACCAAATTTTCAGTATGCGAAGATTTACGGAGGAAAACGAGAACGACAATAATTACAACGATTATCGACTCTCGCCGCCATTCCCTTTTCATTATGGGAGTAGTAGAAACCCCGAGTCGCGTTCTCTAAGTATAACCGACGTCACGTACGATACTGGAAACAACAATTCTACGGTTTACAATTCCGATGATAACGACTATGACGACGTGGAGGAGGAGACTCCTCGCAAGAGACTTCTCAAACAGATGTTCTGCCTTCCGTTAAACTAAGCTGAGCCATCATGTCGCCAGGCCCTTTTTGCTTCGACTAATTCCATTTTCTTTTTGTTCTTACGATATGCAGGTGATTTGAGGCCTATCTTAATAATTCTTTGTATTTTCCTTTTCTTTTCTCGTTTTTCTCAACACTGTACTAATGTGCGTACCGACTAATAGAAAGAAATATTTAATTTATTATTGAAAAGACAATGATTATGTAATTAAGGTTGCTTTCATTCCTGTGGGCTGATTCGCGCGGTGGTTCACCGTACATTATGTGTCATGTCAGAAGCGGATAATTTGATTATCGATTAGTATATGACAAGGTGAATAGGTACCTGACTGTTCGGACTTTATCCTTTATCGAAATTATCATTCCATCGAACTCATCGTTTCTGCTCCCGTTACGTTCTTTATGACTATCGCGTATCTTTTCTGGCGCAACAAAGCTTTAGATTTATCGATAAAAGGTCAGAATAACATGCGAAACTTTATACATATTTACAATAAAACAACAAAGAAATTGGAGGATGATGTTAATTATGCTGCACGGAAACATGATAGTATATTACTCAGAGAATTATTCCAAACTATATTAACGAAATTGAAAAATTGAGATAAACCACAAAATAAATCTTATTACGAACAGATGCACCGCGATCGAAATTCTGAGGAAATATCTTAAAGTCATTTGCCATACGTTGGACATGTGTTTTTTTTTCTTTTACGTCGCATTCGTGTAACAGTATTTAGAGTGGTATTGAATTCGTCTCCTTACTTTGTACACTTCGTTCGACATGAAGAGTAACGCGTTACAATAGAGATTGTATTATTTCCGATGAGCAAAAAAAAAAGTAATCAAGTTGGTGTACGTTTTTGATTAGATACGATTTTTTTTTTGGAGAAATGTGTTTCGTATGAAACATCATGTAATCGGATACGAATACGTTGCGAGTACGAGGATATATTTGTGTTACGAGTGAAGAATGAATTGGAGACTGTAGTTATATTGTAATATAAAGAGAAAAGAAGAAAACACGTATAGTTGATATTACGATGATTTAAGGAATTATAGTATATAGCAAAAGTGTGACCCGCATAAATTGTGAGAGGAAAAATTTACACGAGTGAAGATAAAGAATGAAGAATTTTCCGCGCTGGCGTTATATAGGTGATCGTTTATAGAGCGTATTCGATTATCGAGCCTTGTACACTCACAATTAAATAGTAATAACGACGTCTTGAAAAATTGCCAACTTTTGGCTATCCTACCAAAGCTTCCGATTTGAATAAAACGTATTAACGATAAAAACGACGAATCATCGAGTCCAGTGTCGTACGGATAAATATTCAGTCACGAGACAAACTTGATATAATAAACGAATACGTGATTGCACGAGGGCTTTGCAGCATCGAGGGTTCGTGCCCGTTTGAAAATTTCAAAGACACTTTCGAGCGCCAAAGTAGCGTTAAGTTCTCGTGATTGATACAATTGTTCACAGTTTGTTGATTGCTGGAAGTACGGGCATACCTTTTCTTCTTTCCAAGAGTATTAGGCTGCGATGATATTTGGAATTTGAGTTTGTATTTTTCGCGGCATTTTTGGAACCGATTTGTGCGAGCGCACAGCGCTCGTAGTATTCAGTTTGATTTTTCGTAGTCGCGACCCATTAAGCTAAATTGACGATTATACAACGAGAGTGAGTGCCCTCCCGTTACAAGCGTGTGATACGTCAATTGAATGTCCAAATATTCTGGGCAAACCGTACGCGTGTGAATAGCGCTGAGCAATCCTTCGAGATTGGAATTTATGAGGCGTGAACCATATCTATCTCATGCACTCTTGACAGCAGCGACAGTATTCAAACAAACAAAAAAAAAGAAAGAAACAAAAACAAAAAAATCATATTCGAGCGTTAAAGATTTCGTACGATTGGTTAGACGAGCGTTATTCGTTGCACACACGAAGAAAACCTCTTTTTATTATACCGATATAAATCGTCGACATTGTCACGATTGTGATAAATAAACAACCCGAGAAAAGTCGTAAAAACTGAATAATCGCATTGAAACCTTATTCATTATGAGAAGGAGAAGAATAAAGTGAAAGGCAAACCAAACGCTTACTAGGATTTGTCGCATAGTTGAATTATGAATTAGATTTATTGATATATATTCCGAAAAGGCCTCGTTATTACCGATTTACGATTATGTACTTGGAATTGTATCAAAACGTTACTATATGCGTCACCGTTAGTAGTATTTTTATAAAGTCTAAAATTCTGTTTTCAAATCGGGATTATTGATCAATTACAGAGAGAACGAATCTTTGTTGATGGGATGAATTAACCGTGATCGCATTATATACGTTGTAACGTTATGCACTATGAAGAAAGAAAATATTTGAAACAAAAAAAGGTAAACATACAGAATACAATGCATTTGTTCCTCAAAGCAGTCAAACGAAGTTGCAAATAAAAAGAACAACTGCGATGAAGTAAAAACAAAAGAAGGATTAGTTACATACAATCTGTAAATAAAGGTATACAGTTTAAGAAGTCATAGAAGAAGATACGAAGGAGTGCGGTCGCTTCGATTCGCGATACATGTTGAAGAAAATATTCGCCGTAGGATATATTTTAAAACATGAAAAGTATTAAGGATGTCGGAAACAATGAGTGATTCGAAAAGAAAAATGAATAGGCTCAACAATTTATATATATACATGGACAACTTATACATGAATGTAAATACGGAGGGACAAAAAGTAAGGCCAATTCCGTGTATTAACAAGCAAGATTCTAAAAAGAAGAACAAAAAATGAACATTAGTCATTCCCGAGTGACACAGTTTCTCTCGCAATGGCCTGATATTTCATAAAGGAATTTTAATATCTATATACCGCCCTAAAGATATCTACTTTAATACATATACCGATGAAAAAAAAAAACGTCAAGCGAGCGATCCAGTTGGCAATTCAGCGTCTATTGAAATTCAGAGCACTCGCGCGAGTGTACGATCGAACGATGCTCTCTTTGGAAATTCACAAATAGAAAAAGAGAATTAAACAAACGAGTTAAATTTCAATTCACATAACTGCATAGTTTATTTTGTTTGCAATAATACTTGACTGTAATGATTTCCATACATGACAGATCAATGACAAAGTACGCGATCGAGAGTATAAGATTCAAAAAAAAGTCTTCATTCGTGCGACGTAATGTGCTTTTCGTGGAATGTAATCGAGGCGAGGAGCGTTTTTTTTTACAAGTTATCGAGTCAACGGACGATACATGACACAAGACTTCAGTGCGCTTTTTTTTTGTATGATTTATATTGTTTCATGATTTATCGAACGATGTATTATTTTATATAACATGTCTCAGAAATGAGTATTTACCGTAAAGAGGAAAATAAACAATTTAGCATAAAAATAATGATGTGAGTGAAATATACTCTTGTGGATGATTGAGATTCTTCGATGATAACAAAGATAAACGACGATGCGGTATTTTTTTTTTCGCGGTGATTAAGCAACGTCTCCGAAGAAATGGTGCGTCTATCGCAGACATTGCATGGTAACAGAGGTAAGAAGATCTACCAATATGGTGGATAAATACACCTCAGTCGATTCGGAGACGATAATAATTTTTTTTTATGGTTAGGAAGATAACTATGCAACGAAAAGATACAAAATCACAAAAACCAAGCTTTTTCAAGAAACCGATATTCATTCGTCGCTATGAACAGGAACAACGTTATCCAAACGATCACAGCGTTGCTAGAGGGCGTTTCCAGGCAGCGAAACCTGATTTGAATTTAAATTAGACAACATTTTGCATAAATATCCGTATACGTTTTTATTTTTTAATAATTCCGTAATAAACATGAATTTCATATTTATAATAGTTATTTATAAAATATATAATAACGAGTCTTTTGCAACTCGAATTAAATCTACGTTTGAATTCACGCGCAAGCGCAGAGTTGTTAGAGTGTTTCGCGTTAGATGCGCAGTCGCACGGCGCATCTAACGCGATCTAACGGCGCATCTACGAAGCGCATGCGCGATTCGTACTTTTTGAACCACTAACGGTTTTTCCACCGGACGATCAACATCGAATGTCGTTCTTCTGAATTTTCAATAGTTTGAAAAGTTTTGTGCTTTTGCTGTGAGAATTTCGAAGTCACGTTTGGATCGCTGGCGTTGGGTTCGTTGGATTCGCTTTGCTTCGTATTATTGCTGCGTCTGCAAGATCGTAAAGGTAAGTGTTTAGATATTTGGCTATGCAATCGGCGAATGGGATATGGTGGATATGCGTCATGGCGTATATGATATATGGCGTGGATATGCGTGATCCATGAAATTATTCAATATTTTCGTAAAAATTAGCACATCTGAATGATTCATTTTTTAAATAAACCTCTGTGGATATGGAATCGAGATAAACGGTTAGCTCCAAGAAAATGTTATACTTAATAATGTGTGCAATTGACGATTCGACTTTGTCTTTTTCCGTTAATCATTTATGGCTACTAAATAAATGATTTTCCGTCACAAATCAAGTGATAGAAAATCGCTATGAGCGGTCGTCCCCATTACCAGTGAAGTAAAAAGCCGTTACAGTCGCGTTGTAACGTTCAAGCAACAGATAAGATACGGGAAGGGGGGGGGGGGTCGAAAAATCGCCAAACAAATAAACCAAACGCCAACCCAAACAAAAGACTACCTCAAAAGAGAATCGATAAACGACAAAAAAAGACAAATTCGAATCGCTAATTTCACACGGCTGTACCATCGACAAGTCTAGTGGATAAGCTAGCAGGTACAGCGGACTACCGTTAGATGTCACTATTCGTCATTTCTATGCGCTTGCAATGCTCCGGGTCACGCGGTGAACCACAGAAGCTCCAAAACAGAAGTTCGATTTTATCGATAGATGGACTGTAAGAGACTTCGAGAGCGAAGTCACTCGTAGCAAATCAACTCTTCTAGTTGTACAATAAATAATTCTTATCAATTCTTATCGGATGAGACGAGAAAGCATGGTTTTTTTTTCTTTTGTATCTCGTTTTTTTCAGCTTATATCGATGCTTTTGGATAAATTGACATAGATGGTTCGGTTTATACAAAAATTAAATTGCTTGTATAGAAAGGTCCACTATAATTCGGATACTTTTGTTTGAAATTGAAAAAAAATATATATTCAATTGCTGGACTTTCGAATTTTACCATTTTATGATTTACATGTTATATACAAAATGCTAATTATTAAATAATATATTAAATTTGAACATTTTTAGTGATATCATGTTTTGCATAAGTGACAGATATCACAGTTTTCAAAAAGGTTTCTTATATTTGGATATCCGAAATAGAAGCCCAAACATCATTTTTCTTACATTCGATATTGAGGAACTTTTTTTATATAAAATTGAACAAAACTTGTATGGCCTTACCCTTGTAATTAATAGTTAGAACAAATAGCCTCTTCGAGTTAATATTTTGGTGAGGTAGGAATAATTGGCCAATATTTTTTTAATAATTCATTTCTCAATCTTTCTCGATCAAGTATTCTTTACCATTTGACAGTCAATAATGTCGAATATGAAACGTAGTATTTTTGTACAGATTACTATTTTTGCTAACATTTTATATTTATTAAGTCAAATAAAACAAATATATATAAATATACAAACAACAGACACAATTTTATTAAAAAATACGAAAAAAAAATCATTTAGTGTTACCTCAATGAAAACAACCCGTTTTAACACGAATGATACGTTTTGACGATGGCAAAGTAGAATCAATTCCCTGTTGTTCCTTTTTTGTTTCTCAGCAGCAACAATTTTTGCACTGGTGATATTTAACGACAAGTTACTAGTGTATAAAAGCAAAAACGGATATCGCTACAGAACAGCTCGGTAGAAAAATGCACTATCCGTTATTAAGCAACCTTTCGATTGTTTTTTTTCTCGTATACATTGCGTACAGTTGAAGTTTGTATCGTTGGAGTGCAATGATTTTTTTTTCATTCCTTCATCTTCATCATACCATTTTTTTTGTTAAAAATTGTGATTGAAAATCTCAAATGAAAATATGTTTAATCATCGCAACAATATTGATAGCTTTTACGTAAACAAATTAAGTAAAAAACGTAACACAAATTGAGTAAACAAAAGTAGCGTTGGAAAAGAATTAATTTTCGCTGTTCTTCAACGATGCAAGCTACAACGTTGCCTATACCGCATATATCGTTTCAGCCCTCAGATGTTGGTATGGTTGATTCATTGGTATCCTTGTTTAGGTTAGCTTAGGTTTGTTCAATAACGAGGGCTTACCTTGCTGTTCTACGCTTTATATGTATACGTTGCGTTCAGTTGAAGTTTGTATCGTTGGGGTGCAATGATTTTTTTTTCATTCCTTCATCTTCATCATACCATTTTTTTTGTTAAAAATTGTGATTGAAAATCTCAAATAAAAATATGTTTAATCATCGCAACAATATTGATAATTTTTACGTGAAAAAATTAAGTAAAAAAAGTTACACAAATTGAGTAAAAAAAAGTATCGTTGGAAAAGAATTAATTTTCGCTGTTCTTGAACGATGCAAGCTACAACGTTGCCCATACTGCATACATCGTTTCAGCCCTCAGATGTTGGTATGGTTGATTCATTGATATCCTTGTTTAGGTTAGCTTAGGTTTGTTCAATAACAAGGGCTTACCTTGCTGTTGTACGCTTTTGTCATACGTCAAAAGATTGAGCTACTTGCCCAGCTATTTGTCGCAACTAAAGAGGAATCAAACGTTGGACTAATGATAGAAGACTCTTGTCTCGCCGAGAGCCCCGGGACTAATCAGCGGGAACATTAATCTTCCTCGGCGATATGTACGGCGGGGGACCCGATTTTCTTTCGGCCGGGTAGCGAGAGACGACGACGTTGATTGGATTCCCCGTCAATCTTACGAGTATCACTTGATCACGTCCTTCCAACGTTTTGCACCTACAACTACTTTTTCTCGGCTGCATTTCTTTTTTTTCCAATCTACTTTCCAACCCTGCTTCGACCCGAATCGTGAGAACGGTTTTGAGCGAACTTTTGTTGATATAATTATATTTAATTACAAATACAAATTGATTTTCTTGTTGAAGTATTGCTGGATGAACCGGAGGGCAAAAAATTAGTCCGGAATGGAGGAATTATGGATTTACAAGTCTGGATTATGTCGTACATGTTTAGTCTTGAAAATAATAAATTTAATAAGAAATTACCACTTAGTAATATTAATTTTCCACTTTTTACAATAATTCAAGTTAAATTCGACGATAGTGACATATGCTTGAATGAGGTTTTGTCATTGCCTATAGATTTGTCCCAACAGCCCAAAAAATCATTTCTCAGTTTTTTAATTTAATTCAGAAATCCTCATTGTTATCAAGAATTATCCAAATACTCAATGTTCATTAAGTTTTCCAATGATCGTTGATTAATTCGTCGTTAAAATAAATCGTTGATTAATTTTAAAACTGACTTGCTAATGCGACAAACCAGTTTGTGTATTAGAAATTTAGCCTCTTCAATCGCTTGCTCCCGGATCTTGATGATACAATATTTTTCGAATTTTTGGTAATTTAGTTCCGTTCGTTTTGCAATAATTCATATTTATAAACGCTGTTTTCCCATAAGCAACCGCGTTAAATTTACATGTTTATAACTTCTAAATCATTTTGTGAAAAATTCTAAAATTATATAATTGTACTATCAAGAAGGCTATTATTCTTTTTTTAAAATTCCGTCATCCATCCAGTGATACTTTAAACGTCGAAGATGGAATTTGCAGAAACACGATGTGCGCTTCGGTTTTCATCGGATCCTTCGAAAATTTCGGGCAGGAATAATAAATGGAGTACAGGTAGCGAGGCGGCCTCGAACAGAGAGAGAATTCTTGGGGCCCGAAAGAGTAGTCTTTAAAGATTTGTCAGGTGATCGATTGTTCGACACGGTTCAACTTGAATTTTTCATTTTTAGTTCTTCTTTTGTGAGCAATAATTACCGATTATTTGAGCTCGCTTACTCTAACTATCAAGAACTTCCAGGATATTTCCCGGATTCTTTGCAATGTGTACAATTTTGAGGATCCCCTTTAAAATCTCCGAAAAATCACGTAATATTTTTGTGTCAACATTATAAACTCTCAGAGACTCTTTTTTTTCGGTTCAGTTAAGATTTCGTGAGACATTGACTTCAAACTCGGATTAGGCCTGCGTTGATGTTCATCATTGTGTTCGCGAACACTGTCTTTACTGGGCCAAGAGAGAAGCAATATCGGAATTCTGGGCCTGGACCGGGTAAAAATCAATAGATCGATCCAAGCCCAAACAACAAATAAAATAGCAGAACGTTTTGATTAAAATGAAGGTTTAACATTATTTGACTAAAAAGAGCGTCATCTACCAAATTTAAAAAAAGTACTTGAAATAAAATTTCCTAAGACCATGCAGATTAATAACCCTATTCAGATTCCTAACTTCATACAGATTGCCCTGAAATTATTTTATAGTGAATTTTCAATACAAATAAAAATACTTGTAAATTTATGAAAAAAACTTGTAAGAATAAAAACGAAATAAACCTGTGAAGAATGCAATGGAACTCATAATTATTGAAAGCGTGCAAGGGACACTCATTCTTTAAAATTGTGTTTAAAGCACTTTAGAAGTACATCTAGTTATCGTTGAAAACCTTCATACGTCCCAGAAGTATCCCACAGCTTTTCAGTTCTCTATTGGATATTTATTTAATAGAAATGATTTATAATTATTGAGCGAGTTCTGGAGAGCCCTACTCTTTTGATGTACCATTACATTCTTGAGTTTTTTTAGAAGCATTACAACCGAGGTGCATCACGAGGTTCTCAATGTTCTGGGGTTGGGTAGGAAACACGAACTTCGATTGACCAGAAGGCTCATAATTCCGAAACTACAAATTTCCTGAAGGTCATGCCAGCAAAAGCACGAAGTTTGGGTTTGTTTGGATTCGTTAGTTTGATTTAAAACCCTTGATTTTAAACAAACCCAAACAAACCAAAAAATTTACAAAATTTGTAGTTTCGGAATATTCAAATTCGGGATTTTGAGCCTTCTGAAACAAACCAAAAAATTTACAAAATTTGTAGTTTCGGAATATTCAAATTCCGGATTTTGAGCCTTCTGGTCATTCGAAGTTTGGTTTTCCTACTCCACCCCAATGTTCTCAATGTACCCAATGTCCTAGTCCTTCGCTGGAACGTAGCGCGTTCTGTACTTTAGAATTGTAACGAAAAAAATATCATCCACAACCGCTTTTCACTAAACGTCATGTGCATCATGAAACGAGCCCTACATCACAGTGATACAAGCATTAATCCATGCAAACCACTTGTTTCTCTCGTTTTTAGGGTTCCGTACCCAAAGGATAAAACGGGACCTTATTGTTTTCGCTCCTCTGTCCCGTCCGTTTGTCACCAGGCTGTATCTCATGAACCGTGATAGTTAGAGAGTTGAAATTTTCACAGATGATGTATTTCTGTTGCCGCTATAACAACAAATACTAAAAACAAAAAAAAAACAATATTTAAGGGGGGCTCTCATACAATGAACGTGATTTTTTTGCTCTTTTTTGCTCCATATCAATAATGGCAGCAGGTAGGCACTTGAAGTATTCACAAAATACTCAGTTATATATTTACTTTAATAATAAATAATATAATTAAAGTAAAATTAATATTTAAGGGGGGCTCCCATACAAGAAACACGATTTTTTACCGTATTTTGCTACGGACGATACGGAACCCTTCGTGCGCAAGTCCGACTCGCACTTGCCCAGTTTTTTTTTTTATTTGCGAGGCTTTTGGATCCTCTATATAATGTTGTCAAAGGATAGTAGAATGGGACAAGTCGTTGTCGCATAGAAAGAAGCGACGGTTCGATGCTGTTGATGCCGGTTATCCGGCGTTGGTATAAGGAGATCATCCCCCCGTT
This sequence comes from Ophioninae sp. B BG-2022a, assembly GCA_030522765.1. NCBI lineage: Eukaryota > Metazoa > Arthropoda > Insecta > Hymenoptera > Ichneumonidae > Ophioninae sp. B BG-2022a. The sequence goes on along the minus strand of JAPYZJ010002644.1, from coordinate 19,208 downwards.
TTCGGAAGCTCTCTCGCTCGTAGCCGAAAGCCGTTTATCATTCTCCTCCGCTACGTTCCTTTCGACGCAACGCCAAGTGCGAGAGAGAGAGAGAGAAAGAGAGGGGGGAAGAGAAAGATTGAGATACGGATAGACGAAGAGAAAGTATTTATGTATGGTCTCGTTGGCGAAGAGTTAAAACCTCAGCATGACTATGTGCTGAAGAGACGAGCGAGAAAAGCACATAGCGCCGGTTGCCGATAGACGTGTCACTTATGCATAGCACACGAATCAATAGCCTGCGAATCTCGTTTCACTCCGCAGGCCGCCTTCAATTCTTCATCCCTCCTCTTCGCATCATCCGTCATGCGTTTCGTGCTGCGGGCGGTTTCAACGTTTTGCCTCTCGGCACCTACTGCTGTCTTGTTTCCGATTCTCATTTAGTGGAAAGAAATTTTTGACGATTTGTAGATTCGATTGGTTGACTGACGATTTCTATTAAGCCGCTACTTTTTTACACTGAAATTTAGAGGTGGTTACTCGGATTACCTGAAAGTCCGAATTGCTGAAAAAAAAAGAATATTGGAGAAAAATGAGACGAGGGAAAAGTCTGGATATTTATTTGTATGTAAATTAATCAAGTTGTGTAGCTAGATTTAAAAAAAAGTGTTGATAGTTGAAGCAGCTGTAAACAATCTCGTGAAGGATCTTTAAACGTAAGGGTCTCAACCGTGTACTTGAATTGATCAACTGGTCGATCTGAATGGAATCGAGTTTTTTCTTAAAATTGACATCATCGCCTAAAAGTTAACGGTGCTTTATTTCGTTGCGATTAGTTTATCGTGAAAAAAAGTTTTTAGTTTCCTGTTCGATTTGTTGTCGAAAGACGTAGGTAATCACCGTTGAGAATAAATGGAAAAAGATTTCACGAAGAAAATCTTGGTCTATGTTACTATTACACTTAGGGTGTATCAAATTGATCAAATATCAAATCAACTCGTTTATTAGATGTTGAGAAATCGCGTGCACGATTTTACAAAACACAGTTCCGGGAAAAGCGCGTTCAAAATTTTTCTCGCAGCTCTATCATTGTAATCATGAGTTTACCTCGAATTTGCGATCTCTGTACCATATATTGGAACTTCCTCTTCAATTTGACTTGCTTGGAGTTAAAAACGAATCTTTTTACTTTCCCAACAGGAGAATCCCTTTATCAGTGTTTGGTGCTTCAGTATCCCTCATAGATATTAAAAATCATGAAGCTCTCATCAATAATCATTTTTCGATTGATTGGGTCTCGATCAATGAAATATCCAGTACTGCAAAGACCGCGATGCACCAACTTTATAGAGATCAAGGAAAAGACGACAATGTACCGCGTATATGTATTTGTACATTAATTAATGATAATGGAACGAAGGGTGTGTCTTGTAAGTCTCAAGGTATAAGAGGAGTGCCCCCGACCGTGACTCTCGATTATTAACCGATCGGAAAGTCGAAATCTGTCGTGACACGTGGCAACTAATCATAGCATAACGATACACTTTTCGAACGAAACAGTGAGGGCGAGTTCACGACATACTTCGTACAATTCGAACGCAAGCGATCCATGCGAACGCTTCCGTCGGATTTTGTTTTTTTTTTTCCCCATTGGGACTGATACAACTACGCGTATCCTGGAGTCCCGTTGACTCTCCACGATGGGATACGTCCACAAAGATGTACACGTGTTATACGTATAGACGAGAATTTGCGTGTGTACGGCGATTGTCGCTACGATCCAAGGGGGACGAGGAATGGAGGACACACTCGTGCTCGGTCCAACCCCGGAGAGATTTATGGAGCGTGCCAAATCGGCCTATAAACTCTGACCTCTTGATGGTCGTAATACGCGAGGAAAACGTTGTAGGTACAGACTACTATTCGTGCAATCGAGCACAGTAATAGCGGTTTACATTTTTATTCGCGTTCTCTGGGACAGAAAAAACGAGACGACCTCATTACTTTTCTTCATTGCAAAAGAAAATGAATAAATAAGAAGCCGGGGAATAAATGTGTCACTCCGAACTTCCGCACGAGAACAAAAGAAATAAGAGGCAATCTTTCGTTTAATTAAACCGTATAGAATTTTGTACAAACAAAAAGAAACAGGAAACACCATTTTACGTGGCAGTCCGGCAGCGCTCGTATCATCAATTATAATCACTCGCACGCTTTACAAAATATAACGCGTATGCACGCGGATTAATGCGAATGTTATTTTGGTATGATTCTATTTGGGGTTTATACACGCTACCCACATACGAGTTGCTTCGTTGGACCTTTTGGTATCAATGTTCGGGTCTATTTTCGCCAATGAAATCTCTCAATTCACATGATTTTTAGTGTAGCCTTAAGGGGATTAGAAACTCTTAAAGTTGCTTGGTTCGATCTTTCGTTATCAGCTTATGGGTATCGACTTTTGGCCAACGAAATCTCTCGATTCACATGATTTTTAATGTAACCTTAAGGGGATTACAAATTCGAAAAGTTGCCTGGTTCGACCTTTCGTTATCAGCGTACGGGTATCGACTTTTCGCCAATGAAAAGCTTTCGGTTCGTACGATTTTGCTGTCGTTTGACGTACGTTTGAGTGTTGTAGCTGATTACTGATAGACTCGAACTCATAAGCCGAGACCTGGTGGCCTGTCCATGCCTCCACGACAAGAGAAACAAGACTTGCGTCTCTCGCGCTGGTTTCCTTCATCTATCACGCGAACCATGACAAACCGAGTCTCAAAAGCGACCGCCGTACAACGGCGTATCTCTTTTCCTCCTCGTCGCTCTCCCTCTTACTTTTTCTCTCTGGTTCATTCTAACGCGCCTTCTTCGCCTTACCGAGAGATCCTCTCGTATGTACCTCTGAAGGAATTGTAGTGGAGAGCCACACGATCGAACACCCAAGCCCTTTACCTGTTATGCTACCATGTATATGAAAGAGAGAGAGAGAGAGAAAAAGGCAGACCCCGACCGGGGACCTCTATCAACCATTCACATTTGTTAACGTTTAAGCGTTAACAACATTTCTCCGATGCGGTCCCGGAGTCTTCGTAACAGTCTCCCGATGACCTCGAAACGAAAACGAGCTCGAGAACTCTGCACTCCGTTTCCTCTTCTTCTCGTTCTTACCTACTCGGCCTCGTTCAATCACGTTGGACTACGTCGAGAGCCCAAGGAATTACGAGAAACAAAAGAGATAGAGGGGGAGGAGAGAACGAAGGGCAAAACGAATGGAGAAAAATCAGTCGAGATTCGCCATCTTTTCTCTTGCCTCTAATTAACTTCACCGACAGCCTCTGTTCTAACGCGATTATTTCGCTGCACCTGCTTCATGCAAATACGTTGCAAACCTTGTAGCTGCGGCCGAGCAAAAAATACCGATCTTTTTTTTGTCCGAAGACGAATCAAATGTGTAGAAATTATATTAGAATGAGAGTGCAAGCCTATTTGTGGGTAACACTCACTGGCTGATTGCGTAAGGCGTACGCAGTTTGAAAGGGTTTTTTCTTAAAATGACCATTAAAAATGAAAATTTAAAAAATCGGATGAATATTAAAAATGACGATGGAAAATGAAAATAAAAAATAAGAAGAATTAACATTTTTGTTTTCTATTATTGGAACACGTTAACAAAAAAGTTGAAAAAAGTTTCAGCCAATAATATCAATTTTGAGGATAAAAGTAGTTTTTCTATTAAAAATACACTAGAAATTGTTTGGGTTTGCTGTAATCGTTCACATTTTTTTTGCTGATAAAATTTTACGGACTAAGTCGAAATTATTTTTTTTTACGATTTAGATGTTCGATTCTTCACCGTGGCCAAACCCGTAAAATTCAAGAACAATTGAAAAGGACTGTACACATCGTGGTTACCATTTGAACGACCTATTGATGGTTTTTTTGAATGTCTTTTTCGTTACTTTTATATAGATTACATTGAATCACAAAAACTGCAGTGAAGCTGTATGTTTTTAAGTGTCAAGGTCAGTTCTCAGGGGTTTGATGGTCTGGAAGTAAGGTGAGAGAATATCTTCGTCAGTGAACCGTCTCGGGATGCAGGTTAGATACGAAGTGTGGCGTGAAGTAGTCGTCTCTCGGCGATAGGAAGATTTATTGTCGAGTCCGTGAACGCCCCGGGGTATATAGCCCCCCGAGGGTAACTAACCCTTGACTCCTCTTTAGGACGATCGGCCTTGAGTCGAAAAGTTCGAGGCAGTCTTTCAACCACGCGGATCCGGAAAGGAACAGCGACCGAACATTATCCAATTAGGCAAACTATTTTCGTCACCTTCGAAAAAAAAAATCGGGTCCACAGCAGCTATAAGTGGAAGCAACATAAGCTCAGGGATCTTCGAGCACGAAAATGGCATACTACCGAATCGAACATTCGATTTGAACCGATCAGTTCGATGGCATTATTGAATAACAAAACTGCCTCAACGTCATTCGGGTTGATAACCACAAAAGTGCATTTTAAACCGATTGACCAAACGTCAGATGTCAAACACCAGTGAATATCCAATATACATTTGTCACGACGACTCGGGAATTCCGGGTGTCTATCTTTTCGCGATTTAGCCATCAGCCGTGTTAACTCGATTATTGATGACGAAGCTAGGACGAGTATCGATTGTAAAAAAATGTCGAGCGTCCAGGTTCAATTTCCAGCGCGATATAAACACAAACGGACGACCCTCTGAAAAATCTGTTAGTCAAATATTTCGTGGAAAGATAGGGGCGTTCGTGAGGAGCGTTATTTTTTTTTTTTTCGGGCCTAATGACTCGTAACTCAACGAAGCTTCGTCAACTAGAGTGAGCGCGACAAAGTGGAGAATTTCCACGTGTGTGCGCGCGCACGCATTAGACGTACCAACACGGATGATTTTGAGGGGTGGAACGTCGAGCGATCTGTTGGCTTCTGTTTTTGGGGTGTATGGGATATCGTCTCGTGTTACGTGTCGCGGAGGGTTGCGTAGGAGTCACGGGGGGCTGGGGAGGGTAACGCGTTGATATCGTCAGTTTCGAAGCGCAGATGCAACGATAGCAATAGTTCGGACGTATGCGGTCGAAGGCACGAAGGCCACATATGAGGTCGAACCGTGCATGTGCGTCGTATGGGCCTGACTCACGGGCATCATGCTCGTTCATTCTTCTCCCTCCTCCCTTCCCTCCTACCGTTCCTCTCTCACTCACCAGTCATCCATCATTGTCACAAATTCTTCACCCGATGCAGGCCGCAATACGCGCGGTAACGCCGCCGGCACCTCGCTCAGGCTCGTGTTGTATGTAACGATGAATTTGGCCCACCGCGATCCCCGCGCCCTCGCGCCGCCCGAGAATGTACCAGACAACCGACTTTTCATCTTTCTCGCGCATGGTTTTGTCGTCATTCCTACCGCGATATACGTAACCAAAGAGGAAGTCTGTGCTTCGGAGTTTCACGAACGCGACGCTGCTTTTCGCGTGCTTAACGTGTTTGTATCCAAGCGCGGAATAATCCACGATTTTCAACTGAATAATCCACGCTCGGATGCAAATGGGTTAAAGCGCCGCTAAATTTGCAAGAGCTTCTAGGTCGAGACACTTTCGGTCCAATTAACGAACCCATGAAGTTACTTCCTTCGTTACTGACGTCGGATGACCTTCTCGAGTATGGTTTTTTTTATGAGAATTGTTGGAAGCCAAGATCTTGGCGTAAAAGGCGACTGTTCTATCTTTTCTCGAGAAGCATACTTGTCATATGTGACTGTTTTATTCCGCTCGATAAAAGTGTTCAGTAATTACTAATAATCAGTAAATACTGAATGAATAATGAAGAATTTAATTAATAAATTATGAATGAATGAATGAATAAATAAATAAGTTGAATGAATTTAATGTAAAAACAAATTGAATTCAATTAATTTCAATAAGTAAATAACCAATATCAATCAAATCGAAAAATCGATTGATTTCGATTTCTATTTGTTTTAACAAAATGGGTTTATTTGACCAATAATCTAATTGCTTATTGGTTATTATCAAGTTATTACCAAGTTAGGTAATCATCAATAACCTAATTAGTTTTTGGTTATTATCCAGAAAATAAACCTATCGTTATCAATTTTTTTCAAACCCTTGCAATGTTTCTCGTAACTTCGACAAACTTGACTTGCCTACATTCAGCACAGTTAGACTTGAATGTACTTACATTATGTGGCGTTCTTAAATTAAGAACAAAACGGTTGAAGGACGCTGATACGGTTGTACGCGAAAAAAAATACACTCGATAGGTTTTTTCAAGTTTCTCTAGTAATTTTGTATTTGACAAAAGTCCGCCCGATGAGAGTGTGTAGGTGTGTAAGTGTATGTGGGTTATCGGTGGTGATAGCCGCGTGTGGACGATTGTGTCAGTCAACGAATATACAAGTGCGATAATTTGTTGTCTCACGATGTTGCAAGCCACGTATCGCTCGCCTACGACGCGCTTATACTTTTTACATGCGGATCTTGGATGGATAAAGATTATTTGTTGTTGCAATACGATTAACCGCTCGACGTACTCGAGTACGCCAAATATTTACGTATATGTACAAGGAACCTTCATTACAATGTGTATTTATATATATATATATATTTATATTTATATGTATAAACAGTACGACGATTCGCATCACTCACGTACTCGCCGAGTTCATATTGCATTATTTTTGTCATTCATTTATCCGACATATCTGACCTAGGTTGTATCAAAGAAACGTGAAATGATAACAATTAACGAAGCTAGTAGAAAATTGACAGATTTTGTTTGAATCGGATAACGCGAGAGACGTTCTGCAACAAAGAACACAATCAATTGTTACATACTGTGAGTTGATAAATTGCTATCCTAGTTTCTTTGCCCTGCGTTTAGTCTCTTTTAAATTATATTATCCTACGACCGTTGGTGGTTTCCTGAAATATACAGCACAGACACACAGTAAACAGTCTCTTAGATCTACCAGTCGCCGAACCATTCGAGTCGTTTTTTTTTGTTCACTAATCTACGAGTCACAGTTAAACTTCGCAGTCGCTTCAATTAACAATAATACATGATATACGTGTGTGTATGTGTGTGTGTGTGTGCGTGTACTCGAGTGTAGAAGTGTACGCACATGTAGAGATTGCACTTTGATTTTTTTTCCGTTCAACGTCCAAAAAACGTTCACGAAACTTGCACTCCCGACAATGTCAAGTGTCTTCGTTTAGAATCTTCGAATGACACGTGTCGTGGTGAATGCATCGTTGCACTTCCGATTTTCACGATCAGTAGAGTTCGTTGAGTAGATACTGTTCCTCGTTAAAATCGATGAGCCCCGCGTATTCGGTATCCGGCTGCACTCAACTGAGCTGATAGTACTCGGGAGCAAAGTCATTGGCGAGATTGCTGAGAAAATTGAAATCCGACGAGCTGTTGCTGTTATCAGCGGAGGCTTGTGGCGCCGCGGTATTGTGAGCCTGTTGATGGTGATCGTTGTAGTAATTAGCAAAATTCGTATAAGTCTCGGTGGTTGTTTCAGTCGGGCCGGTGCTGTCGGGTGGTGTTATAACGGCAGCTGTTGCCGCTGCTATAGCTGTGGCAGTTGTTGTCATTCCAGGCGCTGGGAACGGATCGGGAGATGACACGTAAGCGGTTGGAATGTTCGAGGCCTCGCCACCTTGATGAACGTGCAATTGGGGTGTTTGATCGTAGTAAGGGTTCGCGTGACACTTGCCGGTTGTCGTTCTGTAATCGCCGGTGTTCGTTTGTATGGATGTCTGATGGGGCACGTAATTCTCTGGTCCGTGATGCTGTTGAGTTTGTTGATGGGATTGTTGCTGGATCTCGTTGTAGTAATGCTGCTGTTGTTGGCCTGGTTGTAAGGAGACAGTGCTATGGGTATGTTGGGTCGCGAGGGAATCATTGCTGGCGTGATACGTTCCACTCGACGGATAACCGTATCCGCCTCCAGACATGTAGCCTTCCGTTGTCCCATCGGTTTGTGGATTCGGGGGATAACCTTGCTGCTGCTGATGCTGACCTGGTGGATTGTAGGGGTTGCTGGCAGCTTGGTGCATACTTCTGGCGTGATAAGATGCGTGATAGGAAACACTGGCGGGTCCGCCTTGCGATTGGTAACCGTTGTACTCGGCGTTAGAGTATTGCGCCTGTTGCTGATGAAACTGCATCGAGTTAGCGTTATAAAGAGGTCTCGTCGTTGACGCGGCGCCCGTCGTTCTGGCATGATGGGGAACTCTCGAGGGTACGACCTGACTTTGACGATTGTAAAGTGGATGCATATCGTTGGGATATGATACTCGTTGCTGATAAGCACTCATGTCTCTCGAGCAATAGGCACTCTGTGACTGACTGTGCTGCTGAGCCGCTGCTACCGGGACGGTTTGCCTACTGTTGATTGGAACACCGTTTCTGTAATCCAGACTCGTCGCTCCCGTTTGATAAACGTTTTGCTGTTGCTGCTGCTGCTGTTGGACGAAATGTGGCTGAGGATTCGAAGGCATGTTTCTAACGGTGTGAGGTGACATCGTCGCTTGACTCGCGATCTGCGGATGCATCATCGCCCCTGTCATCGTACCAGGCACCGAGCTCGTCGAGGACGGTGAACTTCTTGGCCTCTGCATATAACCCACGTGACCAGCCGCCTGGATACCCAATGGACTACCCTGTTGCAATTGGACCGATACCGGTGTTCCCGGTGTCGAGGACGGAGTCAAGCTCCTCGAGGATGTCTGGCTTGGTAGCGCAGGCGTGCTCACCGTTGAATCTGGCATTGCCAGAAGGACACCGTTGCTCGTCACAGCGCACAACTCTTTGTTGCTCGATGGTGGTGATTTTTTACTCACTGTTATTTGATGCTTCGACGGATTGGGGCTTTTGTGACCTCCTTCGATTTTCACTCTCACCTCGTTGCCTATACCGATTTTCTTACAGTTTATACTCGGCGAGGTTACTTCGCTACCATCCTGCGATCTCGAGTCTTCGTCGGCTATCATTTTTTCGAACGAACTGGAAACACTGTTCGTACTACCGACGCTACTCGCACCGTTGCTGTTCGTACTGAATCCCACGCTGCTATTGTTGTTCGTCGCTGATGGTGTATTGTTGTTGTTGTTGTTGTTATTGTTACTGCTGCTGCTGCTACCGGTACGACCGGAACCGAGATCAGTTATCTCGCCCAGAGAACTGCCAACGTCTCCCACTCCCGAAATATCACAGTTGTGGCAGCTCTTCTTCTCATCCTCGTCCATCGACAGCATCTTGTCGCTCTTGCTCTTCTCAACTCCGTCCGAGGAGGTCCCGTCCTTTTCGTCACCGTCCTCCTTCGAAAGCGTTTGCCTCTTGTGCTTCATCCGACGATTTTGAAACCACACTTTCACCTGCGAACCAATTGTTGGATATTGCATTGTGCCACGACTGGACAAATCACAGGAACTAAAGTACTCAGCGAGTTCTGGCTACTCGAATGGCCATACGTCTGTTATAGAAACTTCGATTGATCATTTATGGGACCTGGTTTCGGACAAACAAATCCTGATGGGATTCTACATGCGGGGATAAGCGATAATATGCGCAAACGTTCCAGAGACCTACCTGCCTTTCCGTCAGATCCAGAGACGCCGCTATCTCTATTCGCCGAGGTCGACAGAGATACTTGTTGAAGTGGAATTCTTTCTCTAGCTCCAGGAGCTGCGTATTCGTATAGGCGGTTCGTAATCTTCTGGGTAGACCATTTTCTGCAATGAAACGTTACCGATTGCTGTATTCACTTTCTGGCTATAAACTCTAGCGGGTTTTCGGGCGGTTAAAGAATTAAAAAAATATTTGGTTGCCTAGGAGACAAGGCCTAGTACCATTGTTTAAACTAATCGTCATATTCTACCACGGTGTTTCCGCTGAGCCTGAGAATGAGAAGTCCCCTTTTGTATTATTGGATGAATATTAAAAAATTTCCATAATTAATACTTCCATATTCAATTGAATATTTGAAGATGATAAGTACTATCATCTCTCTATGAAGTATCATAGAATAATAATTTATAAATTATATTACAATTTTTCCCTGAATTCATATTCATAAACATATGAATTTAACACGGTTGCTTGTGGAAAAACAGCTGCTGTACACGTTCATGGTTGCGAAACTGGTGGAACTAAATCGCCTACTTGTGCAAATTTTATATCATCAAGATGAACGATTATGAGATTGATTAGGCCAAGTTGTAACTAAAGAGACTGCGTTGTCGCGTGTGGCAGTCGATTTATAGAGGAGGAAAAGGTTTATTTGAACGATGAATTAACAGAAATCATTGGAAAACTCAATATGTGTTGAGTTTATTTGAGGTACCTATCACTGATTACAATAAGATGAACGGAACGTACCATTCAATTTAAAAACTAACACATTTTTTGTTGCACCTCTGTAACAGATATGCAGTCTTTGAGAAAAGCTTAGTCTGGTATTTCCCAAATTGTCCAACCTGACATCAATTATTATTGAAAGTAAAACATGAACAGTTGTAAGTGTTAGCTTACACAGGTCTACAAATTTTGACTTTTATTTTCCCCTTTGAGATTCAATGACTGATTCTAGTGTATTTTGATGCGCTGATTACGAATATGAACTCAGTTTTCCGCCATCTCATCTAGCTTTTCCGGAAAACTAATTTTTTTATTTTCGTAAAAAACAACACCTTTGTAAGGAAAGATTTTTTTGGTTAAATTAAATAAATTACAAAATGGATTCTACAACTATGCCCTACATCAATTTACAACTATGCCCTAATGACGGCCTCATAAGCAAATGACCTAAAATTTTATGTGTTTTCGAGCTACTACTGTAGGCCATTAATTGAATTAGATAAATACAATTAAACTATCAATTAGGAGCAGTTCCTAGAACCTAAATAAAGCTAACTAGTAATTTTTTTCGAGAAAAGGGCATTACCATTAGTTTTATACGGTTTTATCTGAGACCACCTAGGGTATTTTGGTAAAAAATGAAAATATCAAATCGCAAAAAATCTGGACGTGTTGGAAATTTTTCATTATTTTTCCCATATTCAGCGTTCCAAAATTGATCCGTATCAACCATCAAATCTCGGAGGAGGAGATCCCTGTAGACCTGTGTTATTATTAAATCAGGCTATTGTTAAATCGAAACATGGACGAAACGATCTAGACTCCTAAATCCACGATTTCCTCATTTTGCATAAGCTTTTTGTCGTCCGGTTTATCCAGTAAGTAATACCTTAAAGTCTTGAATATTCTTTTCAATGAGTCCTACTCGAAAATGTCGCAAGAACTGTCGTGTGCGAACATTTATTTGGCCTCTCTTTCAAGACAATATCGTCGGACAGTCAGAACTTCCGGTTGAATACGAATTCGGTAATTATCCAAGTCATCCTAGTCGAGTCCCTTCGGAATACGGGGATCGTCGCGATGTTTAACCCTCGCGCTGATATTTTTTTACGCGCGTACTCATCCGCGTGTATTTTTTTCTCCCTCTGTCTCTCGATGGCGTGTTCTCCCTCGAGCAAGGAGAGTTTAAGGGTAGCGAACCGGAGATGCTAAACTACCCCATAGCGTGCGAGCGGATGTAAGGGTGGCCGCGCCGTCCTAGGTCGTATGTATGCGTTTCCGAGCGTCTGAAAGTGAGACGGGTGAAGAAAAAAACAGTAGCCGAGAACGAGTGGGGTGGACTGCGTCGAATGGCGGCCCCTCGCGACAAACCGTACAAACAAAACCCACCAGGGTCTCCAGCCAGTGGCAGAATAGCCAGAGGTGAAAGTATTGCGTGATTGACGTGGACCTCATCAGCATTTTCGTCTCTCCAACGATTGGCTGGACTGACCTGTCAATCAAGCATGATCCACGCCTATTCCCGCACCCCCGTGTTTTCTCCCCCCTCCCCGGCATGCCCGGGATATCCATACGTATACCCTATAATTCCATGCGTACTTTAATATCCCTCAACGAGTAGAGTAGGCTCGACTGGAAACGAAGACGGGCGTACGCACCGTCATTCCCGAAAGCACCATTGGCTCCAAGGCGAAATTCATTATTCAATTATTAGCACCCCTAGGTAGCTTTCGTTACAATTTTAACGGAACATTTTCCGTTGCTCGTAATCGTCTATGGAAAATCTCGATCGACACAAAATTGTCTCCAGTCCAGGTTCGAGTATGCCTGGGTACGTAACACAACGTGCACGTTGAGACAAAATGAGACAAAACATAGCGCGTGGAGTCGCTGGGCGAGATGACGAACTGTCAAGCACGGACATGGAACGACGCGCGCGGAGTGACGGGATCGCGTGTGCAAAGTGAAATAGATAACGAGCTTAAAAATAGACCTGGATGTTCTTCACCTCTTCTCGTCTCAACGTTCCGGAGAAACGTCGCTAGGAATATATATATATACTCGTACGTCTTCATATATTCTGTACAATAAAGTAGACGAAACTCCAGACGACTTCTTTGCAAAAATCTTTTATCGCTCAGACGGGCGAGTTAAATTTAATTGCTGCATCTTGAGAAAATGGCTCGGACTTTCTCGTGTAATTGGACTTTTTTAACAAATCGAGACAACGAAATTGGCTGCAAGTAAAGAAGATAAACAATTATGGATTTGTAAGGAAACGTTGAACAAAAAAAAACTCTTGTTTTTTTATTGTTACGCAGAGCAATTTGCTGCAAGAATTTTGGACACATAAGTAGGTGCGAAGACGGTAGAGGCCAAGTTTCGTTGCAACCGGAAAGCTCGGGAATAACAATTGATGGCAAGAAGTAGGCGGATGTTCTTCCAAAAGAGCATCGGTGTGAGGGACGCTCGTAGTATTATATTATTTCGAGCAGGTCGTCAGTCATCGAGTCAGGCAGTCTTCGAGTCGAAAAGCCTCCCTCCGAACATCGGAGGCCGACGGCCGTCGCTCCGTGCTCACCAATACTCTACGCAACGACCTGGCCTCTGTCTCTTTTGCATTCGCCGGATAAAAAAATCTCCTCGTGTAGCCTTCCTCGCGAAATGACGATTGACGGCGTTACGACCCGTCATTGTTATCACTACGAAATTCTCCGTTCGCCTGCGTAGGTTGGAGACGTCAAAACGTCTCCAATGTTCACTTTAGATTACACCAAATAGGTATGTTGTTCGTTTTGGCTAGATGAGCATACACGAAGCCAGTAGAAATCGGAACAAAAACGTTGTTGAAATTTTTTAGGGGATCGATGATTTTGTTTGCCAACAATTTTATTTGTTGGAAAATTCATGATTTCTCCATAAAATTAATGAATTATCAAAATCTTCCTATTTCTGTATGAAATTAATAAATTGTACAAATTTTGCATTTCCATTAAATTAACAAATCATACAAATTTCTCATTTTTTCATGAATTTAATAAATTATCAGTAAACGGCTTGAAGGCGGTTGGCTTCTGCAAAAATGGAGAGTAACGCACGTTGATTGAGGCAAGTTGAAAAGAGAGGTTAAAAATATTTCCAATCAAGGTTTGAAGACATTTTTCTCAAAATTACGTTTTTTCAAATCGTGTACGCGATTTCTCGACATTTAATGAACGGGTTGACTTGAAGTATGATATATTTATTTGGATGACATATCAAATTGCTATTTAGGTAGTCTTAGCTGACGTTTGAATCAAACAATATTCAGAAATTTGTTTTGCAATTGAAATACGATAACAATTGTTCAGAGGTAAGAGAAGGTATACAAAATTTGAGCCAGTATTACCTAAATTAAGAAAAAAAACTAGATTTATTCAATTTCTTCGGAGTGCCGCAGGTTTAAAATCAAACATGCCTTTGATCGCTTCATTTTCAAGTGGCCTTCACGATATTGTCGATAACTTCTTTGATTATTAGTATTTTTCGAAAATATTCGATACATAATTTCGTTTATATGCATATAAGTTAATGGTTACTAATTCAACGATTTTTCAATTTTTCAATTAATCCTTCAACCTGATTTCTTTTAAACCCAGATTTTCGAGTCGTCACAATCAAAACCCAAAATCGAATCCTAGAAAATGGAAAACCCCTTTTCACCTTCATCGTCTTCCACAAGTATTCACGTCCACGAAAATGAATCCGACAATTAAATGAGTATCATGCTAACTAGCAAAGCCATTTCCCCATTAAGATTCACTTTATTGCAATTTATATGTCAGTAAGTTAAAGTCGAAATCTTTTGAAACGACATTGACAGGACCGCACAAAACCGACGTTATATCCGATATTCGTTGTACGCGATATATTTCGATTGAAAACCGTTTACAACGACGTTCAGACATCGTCGTTTTACCCGATACGTCTTCTCAACCGACGTCGTTATAACCGGTTTCAACTGTATACGAGTTTACAAAAACACGATCTGTGATTAACAAACCCACATTTTTTTGGATACGTAAAATTTGCGTAATTTTTGCAAAAATTCGTCGTACCACGTTAATCGCAGGCTATCACGAAATCGCTCGACTTTCTACGTTCCCTTCTCCGGGATAAATACAATCCCCTGTATATTCATGAATACGAGACACCTGTACCTCGAGGCCGAAGAATAATGCGATAAACGCTGTACTTTTTTTTTTCTTCTCATCTTCATCTCGTTCCTTCTCGTTGAGATGCTCTCGCGATGGCGAGATGAAGAAGAAGAAGAAGAAAAAGGAGAAGAAAAAAAACGAGGATGAAAAGGAGGTCGGGGAAAGGAGGCCGAGCGCATCGGGGCATAGTCATCCGAAAGGAATACCGTCCAAGAGAGGCAAAATAGCACATGGGGAAAGAGGCTGATCGGCCGCAGTACAAGAGGAGATAAAGATTGGTTTGACTCGTTGCAGAAATGAATCCACACTCGCAAGGTGTCCGTTATACTTTTCTTGTTTCATCCCTCGTTTCTTGCACTATCGGAGTCTCTCCTTGTTCGTCTGTCCGTTTTAAGGTGTCCCTCGGACGCGAGAAGTGCTCCGAGAGCTTCTCAGACCCACATCCGCAAGACTGGAGGCGTGTATGGAGGTATAGACAGGTGGGAAGGGTCACACGATGGCCGCGTCTCTCACGTGTAATTTGTCTTTTGTTTTTTTCCCCTCGCGTTCGAACTATGTGAGACTACGCTGCGTTGAGCTCACGGTCGACGGGAGAAGAGGTCGTAAGAAAAGTTGGTCGTTGGGGAACAAAGGGCGGAAGAGAAGGTGGTCGTTGTTGTCCAGAGCTGGTGGTAATAGTCAAGGGAACGCATAGTTCTGTATACCCTTGGTAACCGAAGAAAAGGCTGATGAGAAGATCCGACCGAGGCCGAGGTAAACGTATGAAAAATGAATGACAAGAATGTCCGAAACAAAGAGCGAAGACGCGGCACATTTGGCCCCCATCATCCACTAGAAAAACGAACTGATTCCCGTTGTAAAAATGATCGACAATGAAGAAAAATCGTACGCTTTGTAATCATCAACGAAAGGATCAGGGAACGATTGTGTTTGCGGGATAATAATCCACATTACAGGTTGATCCGTCTTCAACTGATAACTTAATGAGTATCAGCAGCTCCGAGTGATGTATCGCGAGATAGGGTAGTACCACTAATAAAGATTGATCCGCTGGAATATAAATGTGATTACGGGCTGAAACTTGTTCCCTTTTTTTTGTTCAATGTCATGATAAATAGAACGTGAAACGTCTCTGAGTAGCGTGTACTAAACGGGTCTAGGAACCCAAAATCTTGTAATTATCGGCGAGCTTAAAAAAATGGCGTTCCTCTCGAATAGCCGAGAAATTGATCCTTGGCAGAGTGAATACCGAGAACGATTATTAAACGGTCATGAGGAGATTTCACAACGAGGGGGAGAGTTCCGTGAGCGCAGACTCGCATTATTGTGTAATTTGCGGTGTTTATAGACGTTTCACCATCTAGGCAATGAGCAGCTAATACGAGATACGGAATACCGCCGTAGATTGTCTTTATTACCGATTTATGTGCGAAAAAAAGGGTCCCAGTGATTCTCGACGCTGAATGTAACCGATATTATCCATCTCGTGTACCCGTCCCAAAGAGAAAACTGTTGAGGGGTGTTTCTCGGTTTTATAGGTCTCCAAGGGTTACGCGTGGCTTCTGCACTCCCTTGCCACAAGAGCGTGAGCTCGAATCGTACAGGGCAGAACTTCGAACTATAATCAATTAGCTCATGACTGTTCCGGAAACTGCGGCGCAAGAAATCCACCCGAGAGCCTCCTAGAACGTCCGCGATCGCAAAATATCAGCCATGAACATTCGCAGTCGAGAATCCATAATACCGGAAATTGTTTTCTCGTTTGTAGGAAAATCACCCATGATCCGAGCACCCGAAATCACGGAGCGAGATTTTCATCCGAAAAATCTTGAAAATAACTTCAATTAAGAATCAAAGCTTCTTAAATGTCGCGGCATTTTAAGTCGCTGCGAGTGAAGAAAACGTCGCCGAGTTTCACGAGGGTTAAATGAAAAGAAGGGCAAAGCTGAAGGATCTCAAGTATGAAACTCGTCCTTTTCTATGTAGCTCGGTGAAAGTACCTTCCGCCTTTAAACGAGATAATCCAGCAGTAGGTCTCGTCGATTTTATGCAAAACGTTCTCGATCTCGGTTTGGCAACGAAGCGGGCCGCGTTTATCCCTGCGTTGTTATTACTGGGTGTGTACATACCAAAACTCTCGACTCGCGATCGCGTTACGTTCCTGCCGTATACTTCCTCCTCCTTCCATGCTCCTCCTCCTTGCCTCTCTTTTTTTACTCGATCTTCGTACTCGCTCTTCAGCCGTACCCCCCGATAACCCTCGCTCTTCATCATCCTTATTTTTCACCAGTACCTCGTTCACTCGCCCGCGTTTGCCTTGCGAGAGTGCTGTCTCTTGTCAAGGCGACTCGTTTCGCGCTGGCAGGCTTTGATACATTAGCATAAACTTTTACACAGCTATCTCTCGTGTAGTACTTGGCAATAATAACGCTCGAAGCTTGTGAAGCTCGTATACATCAACCTACACGTTGGACAAGATCGCGAGTGGAACCCTCGAGCGCCGTCTTCGAGAGGCGAAAATCTGCATCGCGAGAGATAGAGATAGATAGAGAGAAAGAGAGAGCACTCTGAAGCGAAATTAATGAAACTTCATTCGCCAACGTCCCACGATAAAAGCATCTCGGTATCGCCTGTGGCTCGAGCTACAGCTTCACGCTCGCGGATCAAATGTCGTATCCCTCGCGTGCAAGCGTTGCGAAAAATTCAAAGAGTTCCATCACCAGCGCAACGACCAATCGGGAATTAATAAGCGTACCGCGTACTTCCACCAATCACGCGTCTGCCTTCCGTGGAAAACGAGAAAACCGGTTGGTTCGCCGTGTCGGTAGCGAAGTGAAAAAATGATGCATCCGAATCTGCATAATATACATTCGTGGATGTTTGAACGCCGTGTTGCGTGCGCCACAAGTATATTGCGGGAGTCTATAGGAGATAAGCTTTAGAATCCTGATAATGATAGTTTCGCAACGGAAGATAATCGTTTCACGGGGTATTACGAAGACAGAGGGAGAAAGAGAGAGAGATGATGATGATGATGATATGGTTTATTATGCCCTAGTCCCAACTTTCGGACGAAGGAAAAATAACAATTTAAAACATAAAACTTAAACCTAACTTAACTTAACTTAACATGATAATAGGTACAGAATGATATAATGATAGCAACTTAAAGATAACAGAACGAGAAAATAAAAACAGAGAATGATAATAATAAAGCTATTGTTATATAATAAGGAAAACAAGAAAGAAAATAAAAGTAAAGATGAGATAAAAATAAAGTAAAATAAAAATATAGTAAACCTAACGATAACAATGAGATAAAATAATCCTAAACTATCTCCTTTCTCCTAAAATAATCCTTTTTCTCTCTCTCTTTCTTAGGAGAGAGAGAGAGAGAGAGAGAGAGAGAGAGAGAAAGGCTAGAGAGAAATGATGAAGAGAAGTCAGTGCAGGTTGCACAGTCGGACGGTTTGAAAAATATCGGCAGGCCAACGGAACAATATATATATATATATATATCGACCCTGTAGTAAAAACATTGAAGATTGAGCTCGCCGTTGAAGCGGCGGCCATATTGCGAGACCACGGAATCCTGGTGCTCTCTCGTGGCTCGCGGCGCTTTGCTAACCCGTGATTATGGTCGGTGCCCGGTGTGCGGTGTGTGCCACTCGAAACGCGCTCATGTTTATACATGTAGAATAAGGCGAGTGTATATAAGGCCAGGAGGAAAATTGGACGAACGGGATACGGTTGGTGGTTCGCGAGGGCGAACCCGCAGGTACGCTCGCACCCGCTCATCAATTCGTTGTGTACGTATATATGCATGTATGCATACACGTATACGACGATGTACGTGCATACCTGTTCCACGATCCGTTCGAGGCAGGCCAGCGTGCAGAGGCGTTACCGATGCAACCTGCAATCATCAGGGTGGAGCGAAAATCGCCGATGGTTCGCGCTCTCCGCCGAACCCTTCGCGAGCTCGCCTATGTGTATTATGCTTATAAACGGAAGGGGGAGGGGGTCAGCAGGCTTAAAGAAATGAACTGATCTATGGACTTCTTTACCGCTATGTATTTTTTATGCACGTCTGTTGAAGAGCGAGAAAAACGATTGTTCAGTTACAGCGTTTGTTGGGACAAAATATAAATTCAAATACAGTGAATTGCCAAATTATTAGGGACAGTCATGTTTTTTATCAATTTCTGTCTTTGAGCACACTCGACTGCGCTTTTAATTGGGGTATGTGTTATTGGAATGTATTTCTACGTTCACAATATGTCAAATTTCAAGAGGATTTGAAAAGCTAAAGGATTTGTTTAATTTTCTTGTACAAAATACGAATATTTCATGACTGCTCCCAATAATTCGGCAACCCACAATATTTTGCAATTAAATCCGTCATCGCAGGGAACTTACAATTTCCCGGGTTGGGATAACATACACGCGATGACGCTTGTCCCACGAATCGTCTACAGTGAGTTGCCAAATTATTAGGGACAGTCAGGAAATATTCGTATTTTGTACAACAAAATTAAAAAATTCTTTAGCTTTTAAAATCCACTTGAAATTTGAGTTATAGGCATACAATTGTGAACGTAGAAATATATTCCAAT
>JAPYZJ010002643.1:0-38916 GCA_030522765.1 Ophioninae sp. B BG-2022a | reverse complement strand
TATATATATATATATATATATTGACATGACGATCGTGTAGTACGAGCGCGTGAGAGAAAGCTGAAAATTTCGGAACACTACAGCGAAATGTTTCGAAAGCAAAACATATCTGAGCAGGTTATTTTTGTCTTCGGTTGATCTAATTTCATAAGCCAATTACCAATATATTTTATCAAATAAATTTTAATCGACGGAAAAAAACCGCGATAAGCGCCATCTGGCGTTCTCCTCTATCAACTAGACAGAAGTGCATCGCAAACGTCAAAACGAACTCTGTATCAAAACAAGATAAATAAATTGCTCTGAATGCGTATCAAACAAAATTTTCGCACTATTCGACTTCAACAACGCAACGTAGCGATTTGCAAATTGAGCAAAGTGTTCGAGGTAATGGTCCGTACGTGAATCCAACTATTTATCCATCTCCATTACCGTGTCATTTCTGTCGATTGATTGTTGATTCCCTTCGTACATTCGATAAGATTACGATGATCTCCCGCAATAGCAGTCTATCTTTACATTCTGACGAAAGGGCGTATATTTCCAGATCGGCGACAATGTCGTCAGTGTATCCGAACTTGCCTCGTCTCAGTGTGAGGGACAGCTTCGACGAGGATGATTTGAGCGACGTAGATGATGAAGTATTTATAAGAGATGGAAAAAACGGGAGTTTGAAATTGGACGAGGACCGGGGGGTCAAGAGGCCTCTCATGGCACCTAGACGAAAATTGAAAGCGAGCAAAATAAACGGAACACAAACATTGCCGTACAGAGCTCTGTTGACTCCGTTTTGCTACGGCCTATTGGCTCTTTTAGTACTTCTGGGCCTTATTATCGCTTGCATATACACCGTCAATCTCTTTCCCATACCCCTTGATATTATCCGCAAATGGATATACGGGGGTGTCCAAAAGCCTCCCGATACATGGGAAATCGTTCCCTGCACTTCACTTGCCAGTACTGTTCTTTGGACCAGAACTATGCCAAAGTTCACATCCGAAGCGCCTTTCAGAAGTAACGATGTCAACGGCGACAAAATTGAGGATATAATCATCGGTTTCAGTACAGGTACACATTAGAAATCATAAATGTAGTTGTCGTTTTTTAACTGTGAAAATAGCTGTTGTAGTAAATTGCTAAGTCGGAAGATTCACTGAACAACCGTGAAAAATTATTTTAGTGCGGTACTCAGTGAATACTCGCTTGTGCTTCTTATAGATGGATCGTTTATAATTTTTCTGATTTTCGTTTTGCTTTACAGGCTGGACGAAGACGATTTTTGTTTCATTTTGAGAATGCAATGTCCCGTGCACGTGTGTTTGCACTTGTATACGTTGTTGCGGATGTACATAGAGAAAATACGTGTACCCTCGTATGTATGAGCCGTTGAGGTTACTAGACCTTTTATTTTTTTTTCCAAATTGATACAGTACTGCTTTTGCCCTTTTTGTTTTGAATAATTTTTGGCTATTTCGGTAGCATCAGTGTGTAGAAGTGAGAATACGTCACAACCTAGATTGTCACTTCTCAGTCCAGTGGACTGACAGGAGAATTTACAGCTGTGATATACCTCCGCTGGTGCATTGAGTGTATTTGTGTGTGTACGATAATTCCTCTTTGTGCAATGTTGATTGGAGAGACCGTGATTTCGATGTTTCTCTAAATTGAAACTGAAGAGCTTTAGAATGACAAAGGAAAAAAAAATCGTCGATTCGTCGGACCGATGAGTGACAATCTGGGTTGTAAAAAATAAATGTGACCATACGCGATTGAAACTGGCGAGTCGAATTAATGCGTTTATTGATTTGTATAGGATTAGACGCAATAGATGCACCGGAAAACTTGTGTGACTTGTACTTTGGTGAACAGAGGCCTTGTCTAGGAGGAATAATGGCCCTGGATGGAAAAACAGGGTCGACAATATGGATATATTGGACGACTCATGCCATTTTCAATGTCAATTGCGAATTGGACTTGACGAATGATAGTGTGAAGGATTGTCTGATAACCGGAAGAGGTGGAATACTGCACGCCGTGGACTGTAGCGATGGTACGGCGATATGGAAATTCGAGTTGGAATCTAACGCTGGTGACGTTGACGAAGGTGGCAATATTCTCGACGTGTACGATGCTACGTATATGCACGACATCGACGACGACGATATCGGCGATGTTATAGCGTCGCACACCTTGCAATCCGGCGATCTGAGATCAAGCGAGATTATCCTGATTTCCGGTAAGACCGGAAATATCATTCGACGCGTTCACTTTCCACGAAAAGAGGAACTCTTTATTGCTCCGAGGCAGCTCTTACATCCCGATGGTGAAACGTTTCTCGTTATCGTCTCGAGTACACCTAAAAAATCGGGTGGCCTCTACGTCGCATCGTACAGCGAATTAATGCACAGACATTTGGTAAGAGCGGACGTTCATATTTATATTGCGCCTTTTATCACAAGGCTTTCGTTTGATTGCAATATGAAATAATTATTATATATATATTTCGTAGTATCTTCACGAGCTCTACTGGGGCACCGGCGGAGGAATTCTGTTGCCTCCAATATTCGTCGACATAACGATGGACGGTACGGAGGATATAATAATAGCTACCGTGAATGCGACAGTAATGGCTTTCGATGGCCGAACCTTGAAGCATATCTGGAACTACACGGTGCCGAATTCCGAAGTGATAAGCATACCAATACCCGGCTATTACAACGACGACGACGTGCCCGACTTTATGGTGAAACATCAAATGGGCCCTGGATATCCTCTCTACTACTACACCTTAACGACTGTACTGGACGGCAGCAACGGCACGTCAATGTTGGAGAAGCCCATCACTGATACCCTCAGCGGGCAAATGTCCGGCCTGTCGATAAGCGTGGACGATTATGGAAATGACTGGTTTCTACACTGGTCAGCCAATTGCCTCGATCACGAAGATTCCCACGAGAAATATCGTTTCCTGCAAGGCGAAAGTTTGCTCTCGCAATCGCGTGCGGACCTTTGCAAATTACGTTTCAACACGAGTCTGGTAACGCGACTATGGGCGCTCAGTCAGCACCTCGGTCCACCTGGACAATCGATATACTTTTCCGAGGATTGGAAAAACGTCGAGTACAATAATTCTATCGATCCAAGACTCGAGGCTGACAAATATCTCCTCGACAACGCGAATTTTGAGGATCTCAACGTGAACGAAGATCCTCCTCTTGTTTCCGAAAGATCGCCGAAAAACGAAAAAACTCATCGTAAAACGTCAAGCTTCCGTCATCGAAACAACAACGGCAAAGACAACAATCTGTCGGGGACTTACTACGGAAAGCAAAAAGTCATATTACCGGAAAAAACCGACGGGATCAAAGAACTCGGACTCTACGAGAATAATCTTCCACCGGAAGCGTACAGAGTTTATAACGGGCCGAAAATCTTCAACACCGGCCGAAAACCCAGCGACGAAAATTGGATGGATCAGAACAACTGGCCATCGCAGGAGGACGAGAAGCAGTACGACTCGATTTACGAGGATAACGAAAATCCGAGCGAAATGTTTGGGACGAACGACGTACGGGAGCAAAGAAGCGAATCTACTGGTCCAGAACATTCGCCGATCGAGAGATCGAACGCCGCGAAAAATCGCTACGATCCTAATATGGATTACACGAACGGCGGTAGCAGCAATATCAAATATTCGCCCGTATCCCATCCGCTCGAATCCAACTTTCCGTTATACAACGAAGCCAAGGTCAATGTTGAACAGAGAAGACGCAAAAGGCCTGGCATCGAGAATTCAGAAGCGGAAAGTCGACTCGGTGGTCCCACGGGCGATGAATTCACCAATATCGAGAAGATCTTTGAGTCACAATCAGCGAGGGGATCGGCAGGCTGGCAAAGTTCGCGGCGCGACGAGAATTACAGGAAAAAACGTAAAGACACGGAAAACGAGCCAATGATCAGTGGTATTCAGCGGCAGCCACCAACAGGAATATTATTACCCACCGTCGCGTCTTCCTCTGGAAAAACCGCCATTGATCTAGTATTTTCAACTTACTGGCTGCCACCTTCGGAAATTTCCGTAATTCTGCTGCAACGTGATTTGGATTGCATAAGATTGAAGCGCACGAAGAAGCACGACTATGATAACGAAGATATCGCGCGCGAATGTCTCGCCGAACGCGGTGTCGATTATAAGATTCATCAAGAGAGCTTGTCCAGAGAAAACGCTAAGATACCCCTTGGTCAAATGACTGTCTACCGATACAAATTGGAATGCGTTTGTCCTGATGACATGTTACCGGGACAAGCGTGCAAAAATATTTCGCAGCAGCAGCGTTGGCCGGCCCATCTTGGAAGTTCCGCCAATGGATTTTTCAGAGCGTCAAACGAACGACGCACTTGAACTTCAAGTACGATTCTCTTATGGAGGAAACAAATTATCGCTACGAATATTTGAGAACTATCGATATCCGTATCCTGGATCGCGGACCTCCGAAGTTCCGCTGTTTTCACTGATTTTCGGGCCTTGAAATCCGAAAAAATATAGCAACGATCATCCATTTTCTTCCGAATTGGTGATTGACGATAGAAATCTGGAATTGGTTCTGAATTCACTTTTCAATTCCATCGGAATTCCTTGAGATGGTTCTTTCAAGTTTTTTTTTTTAAACCGTGGTTTAGAGCAACGTTGCGCTCGCCATAGCGCGTATCTTTTTTTTTATGGACGGATCGACCGTATGAACAGTATTAACGGAAGTCGTACTTTTTTAAGGCTGTTGTACCGAATATGTAGAATCGTTGAAGAGAGAAGGAATCTTAAAGATTGGGATACGGCGCAATGGCCTGAAGAGTGTATGCCACTTTTCAGCCCAATGAGAAAAATCAACCGTTCGATCAATTTACGATTTTCAGTATATTGGCAAAAGGAAAAAATATGATAAACCTTAATAAATTAGCACAAATATTACCGTGAGTGCCGAGCTGACAGTCCGTTTTCTTTTAGAGAGTTTTATCGTTATCGATAAATGACAAATAAGGTAATCACTTTTTTAAATCGATTTTATTCTAAACCTAAGCATTAATGGGCCCCAAAAAAGTTCCGTATGAAAAGTTTCGCGCAGAATTCTAACGAATTTGTTACTGTTTTTCAAAACCGGTTCCTACGCGAATTTATCGCAGTTCAAATATATTTCCATCAGAACTTTTATAAATACGTCTAAAGAACTGAAAAGAGCGAACGCGTCGATGTTTTCTCCCGATGATATTGATGGTGTATTAATCATCACAGTGATTTTTTATTGTTTCTAATATACCCAATAAAACGCCAATTCGAAAATCGATCGAAAGTTTGCAGTTTTCCTTTTACAAACAGCATTGGAAATTAGTAATTAGTCGGGCCAACGCAGTGCCCCAAACCCGTAGGAAAAATAGATGAATCCTTGAAAAAAATAAATCGTGGTATAAGAAATGAATAGTTTTACACGCTCTGCAAAAAAAAAACATTCTATATTACACAAATGAATCTATACGCGTAGACAGATGTACGTTAGTTGTTACAAATTTGTATGTACAAATAGGCAATAGTGTATGAACGTTGCCAAACAGGTTATAAAGTCTCGAGTATAAAATCGACGTTTGGGTGTTTCCTTTGATCAAGAAAATCACTAGAATATCTTATTTCTAAGAAAAACAAATCTGTACCAAATATTTGAATGTCGATACCAGTTAAATAAATCGAATAATGTAAGATTCGTATAAAAGATTAATTGGGCTCGGTTGAATTATACGAAGAAGTTTTGTCTTCACTATAGCAACCCAAATGTTTGATCGATCACTCGCTTGGTCTCCGTACGACAAATTCTTGACGCACTTCTGTCGAGTAATAAAAGTGGCAAAAGCAGAGACTTTGATTATCGCCAATAATTATGGCGACAAGTGTGTCAATTTGCGCTGAGGCGTCAATGATTATCAAACCGTACTATCAGCAATCGACCAACGATCCACAGTCGAGACGATGGAGCGAAAAAAAAACGAGGTAAAGAAAGAACTTCGAAATTAAAAACGAAATAACGAAAGTATTCGTGAAAAAGAATTGTTGCTAAATGCATGACTGAAAAATACTTTTTTCAGCTGCGGAAACCATGAATTTCGAAGTGTCCGGTCGGGAGAAGCAGATCGAGTATCGGATGAGACTTATCAGAATATTCCCTTGTATACACAACATGAGGGTTTCGTTGAAAGCAGAGGAACCCAAACGGATTATCGTGAAAGTGAAACGCAAACTTCACCATGGGACGCACCTTACAAAATATCCTGTCGTACAAGTACGTATCGAAAGTTAAAGTTCTCTCACATGTTGACGTTTCCCAAGAATTTTCATAAAAATCTCTGAAATTAGCTTACGAGAAAGCTACACAAGGTCATAATCAACGGAAGACGAATATGGAACTTGATATTTCGTAGGAACATAAAAAAATGAAATAAAATACGTTAAGAGAAATGTAATAGTGAAGAACCGAAATAAAATATCATTTCTTTTTCTCAATACAGATGAAAAACCAGAGGTGCTGAATCTCGCAAATGCCACTTGGGAGAATGGTCTCCCAGCCGGTATGCACGAAGTGAAAACAATCCAGCGAATGAGGATGAAAAAAAAATGGTTGGAGATTTTGCCACCGATGGATACTCCATCGAATATAAAAATTTGCGAAGCGATAATATCGGCGATCGAAGCGAACGAGTGGAATTTTCGCGAGGCGGTGAGATCGAATAAAAATCAATAGTTTCAGCTTGATAAATAAATAACTTAATCTGGATGCGTTACAGTTCCTAATGAAGTCGATTTATTTCTCAATTATAATTAGGAACTACAATTTATAATGGACTCCCGAATGGAATTGATGGAGCGGATAAAGAAGCACAATGCAAGAGTCAAGGAAGAAAAAACTGTGGAAAGAATCGAGAGATTTGCCAGTTGTTTGGGTCAACAGAGGGACAAACAAATTCTCCGTATAAGATCAACATTTTTGAGGAACGTCCGAAAATTGAATCGGAAGCATCGTGCTTCCAGCGCTGCTTCGTACAAAACCCATCGTTCCGATATCATAGCGAGATTCGTCGATCCCACTTCGAACTTGTACGCGCCAAAAATGCGTTTTGGATTCCGGTCCAAGGCCCGTCATGAAATTTTGGACAAAACATTGCTTCCGGAAACATACGTGGACCGTAAGAATTTAGGGCAATATTCTAACGTGAACATCCATTTTCAAACGATCTTTTTGGGAATGGAACGTAGAGAATATATTTATAGATGTTAGACGAATTGAATTTTGTCAAAGCATTTTATTGGACATTTTACGAGCCATTTGTTCATCTTCAGAAAATCTTTCCCCTAGAAAATTTGAACCATGAACAACCCACGATTTTTGTCTGGACTGGTGACGTAAGAGAATTGGCATCGAAACCATTCGTCAAAATAGACACGACGGAATCGCAAACGTATATCTCCTTTGCAGGTAAACTGGAGGTGGATGATTCAACAAAGTGGCTTCCGACTGACGAGGAATTGCAGAATTTAGAAACAATTCGAAAATCCGACCAATTGTGCGTCCGCCGAACCAGATGGACCGACGAAAAGCTTCGAAAGCTTCACAGCGATCTAAAAGCGATCAGATTGAACGACACGAACATCGAAATAAGAGACAAACCCTCGCTGATGAAACGCAAATATAAACTGCCTGCTTTGCCCGCCACTCCATTGATAAAACGAAGCGAAGACAGGGACAATTGTTCGGAGAACAATTCCTTGTTCCTGCAGAAAGTAACAAGGGGCAGAGCTGTCCAATGCATGGTTAGATTTGACAAACGGATTTTTCTCGTAACAGAAGCGAACAGTGTCGAATTCAACATGAGAAAAGCCTGTAGTCAATTTTGTCACGAAGCCCTAAATTCGATCTGGAATACAATACAAATTTTACAATGGAATGGAATACAGTACCAATTTTACCAAAAATCTCAGCTGGATGTAAAGTGGAATAATTGATACGTAACAGTAGTCAAATCAATTGGTCCAAGTGGATCACATTCAATGTTCATCAAGGTGAAATTACGTTGATGTTTTCGTTTCTTGTTTTTTGTAAGTTTTAATTTCGAATAACATTACTATGTTTTTAAAATTCGTCTTGATGAACTTCATTCTATATTTATAAAACTGCAGTTCCAGAGCCTCATCTTTTCCGTTATAAATATGAGCAGATACGTCTATTTTAAGAAGTTTGATAAACTGTAAAATCGTTTTAGTGGGCAGTGACGATATTTGGAATCCTTTTCAACATGTTCCAGGCTGCGAGAAGCTAAATACAAGAGTTTGCGTTTGATTCGACACTGAAAGCATATGATATGGCTACGAACTAACGCAACTCGTTCTTTTTTTTTCATGCCTTTCCTTTTAAATCTTGCAGATGTTCGAGGGTCGGGACAGGTGTAGGGAATTGATTGAAGAGCTCAGATCGACCCACGTCCTTAGAGGATCCGAAGAGATCAGCAACGGAATCGATACAGTTGTCAAGTCTCGCGACGAGAATGAAAGATTCGACGAAGAAAATCGTCTACACGAAATTCTAGATTCGCTGGAAGGACTGACTGTTTCTGGCATATTGGACATGTTCAGCAAAGTGAGCGTAGAGTTCTTGAAGAACTCTTCCTGAAAAAAAAAACAACTTTTTGTCAATGATTAGTTTTGGATTTTGCTGAAAAAGGACAGACCCACTATATGCCGTGATAAATAATGAGAATGAATTGAAACATTGCAGGAAGAAACGCGATTGCGGGAAGAAAGGAAAGCTCACGCGCTTGCCATGCTGGTTGAGAGAGAAAGAACTCGAAGAGAGGCCGAGGAATCGGGCAGGCGTCAATTGGAACGCAATCGTCGGCGAGAACTGGACGAAATGTTTCGCCAAATTGTTAAAGTCCATCAAGACTCGGTTCAAACTTATTTGGAGGATGTCATAAACGAGGAAATCGAGAGGAGTGCCGAAGGAGATGCGAGCCGATACGTCGAAGAACTTGCTGAGGAAATCGACGCTGAAACGTTGAGATACCAGGAACAAGAACCGTAAACTCACATTCATCCTTGGCTTTCTTTTTTTTTTTATAGAAGGCTTCACCCACTTTTTCATTTTTGTTCTCAGTTCATGTATATCACTTGAAACTAATTCTTTATTAACTTTTGAAATATTTTTTTTGTTTACTATATAGTATATTCAAAATACGATGATAATTTTCTGCTCTCAGGTTGTCTTTCGTTGAAATAATCTAAATTATAATTAAAAAATATAATACAATTAAAATTACATTTTAATTAATTAAATAATCAAAATGTAAATTTAATTGTATTATAACGAAAATGATAATATAATATAATATTTATGTATTATTATTCGTTTCAATATAATTAAGAATAATCATGAAAATTATAATATAAATATTATTTTTTTACGAATACAATCCTTTTCACAAAACCGCGATATTAGCATTTTCATGACTTCATTAAAATCTTGCAGCGACGAAGCCCGTGACCGCCAAATGATCACCGAAATGGTGCACAACTTCTTGATACCGGAAGTCGATAAGCAAATAACGAGAAAGAAGATACACGACAGAGAACAGGAATATCTTCGAGAAGCTCATCTCATGATTTACAACGAGATCAAGAATTCAGGATCAACGAAGAAACGTGGAGAGAGCTCGGAGGAATCGTTGAGAACGGAGTGCTTCGCTGTGGATACGACAGACAGTGAATGGAGTGAATCTGTGAACGATGAAAACATTGATCCCCATGACGACATAAAGAAATCAACGTGAATGGACAAAAAACTACGAGCAACAAACGTAATATTGATTGGTTTTCTAAAAAAATTCAATTTGGGACCACATAAAATATCACAATAGAGACTATACGATGGTCGATCACGTTTTCGAGTATCTCCCATACATTAGTTTATTGTCCGTAGATACTAAATGTTATAAGTATAATTAATAACTTCGCATTGATGTCTCTCCCTCTCCTTCGATCTACAATATTCGAGTTTTCTGTATGATTGCAGATTCATGTTGAATTCTGGCATTTTGCGATAGACGAATTTCGTATTGCGATATGATATCCACGTTATTTACAACGTAATACTTTGATGATATTTATAATGAGTTTATCGGGCACGCGGTTCCGTTTACTTTTGTCACTAAAAAAGAGCGATTCTCGCTAAAACCTAACGAAACAAATATAAAAAATAATGTTTTGATAAAATCATGTTGGTTTACTATCACGAAAAAAGGTAACCGCGTGAATTCTAAAAATTGAAAATATTTATCAACAATCGAGATTTCATCGTCGTACTATTTTTTACGTTTACGCAAAGTTATGCCGATAGAAAATAATGGAACTTGGGTTTTCGGTTAATCCGGTGCCCATTCCACTTTGCAATTTGTTTAACGAATGCAATAAACGTTTTCCGGATTGCTAAATAAGTCTTTCGAACACGCGAGAATGGAACAAAAAAATAAATATTCTTGTGCGAACACCCATTGGCAAAATAATTTTTTTTGGGAACGAAATTTAGAGACATGGCTGAATTTACAGTGTCTGTATTCCAGCGTTTCCCGAAAGGTGGTCCACGGAACCCTGAGGTTCCGTGGAAAGGCCGCAAGGGTTCCGTAAAAAATATTATCACACGTTTTATGACCAACGTTGTTCGCGCGCACCGACTTGTCTACGCCAGCGGTTCCCAAAAGGTGTTTCGCGGAACCCTTACGTAGCCAAAAGAATTCAGGGACCGCTGCTGTATTCAACGATTATATTTATCCATATTTGAAGGAACGTCTCTAATTTTTTTGTAGTATATTATTCGAAATTGTACATGATCATTATTTTGATATTATCATGGGCCATTACTCCGACCCATGAGAGTTCCAAATTTCATTGGCAAAATCAAAGTACTCTTTTTCAAACACCGCAATTTCGTAAAAGTTTCGCAGAAAAATTTATTAGTGGGTCTAACGACAACGATACTCGTAAAGAAAGGAATTTTCTTTAAGATATCGGAACAATATTTGGAAAGAAACAATCGTTTGTATCAGACGACATGGACGGCCGTAATCAGAAAATCCAGCGGTAATAAATATTCTTTCCTTTAAAGAATTTAATAGTTCAATTATTGAACACTGAAACTGTAAATTTAAGAGTTTCTTTAAATATAATTCCCAAAGAAATCGCCTTAAAAATGTTTTTTGCACTAGAATACGACCTACTGTACATTAGAATACGACCTTACTTCAAAGATTTGTCGTAGATGAATCAATGAACGATACGATCATTAAAAAACGCAACGAAGAAACGATAGGAGCAGGAAAGCGAACGATTGTTTTCGGATTATTTTGTTCACTGAGGTACTTTAGCCTCATTACAAAAACAAAACCAAAATGCTGCAACGTATGGAAAATTTTGGTTAATATCCTTCGGATTGCAAATCTCACCAAACATCAAATCGGCTACACGTGCCATGGCCAAACATCAAATTCTAGGATTTTTGTCTTGATATCAGCATTTCCGAACATGAAATGAAATTGTCTCGCTGAACGAGACAATTCAGAACACGTTCCAACTACCGAAACAGTATATCG
The DNA here is from genome assembly GCA_030522765.1 of Ophioninae sp. B BG-2022a. Classification (NCBI taxonomy): domain Eukaryota; kingdom Metazoa; phylum Arthropoda; class Insecta; order Hymenoptera; family Ichneumonidae; species Ophioninae sp. B BG-2022a. The sequence goes on along the minus strand of JAPYZJ010002643.1, from coordinate 27,240 downwards.
GTTAATGATGCGAATCTGCCCCCGGCAACGCAGACCTTCACGTGCGTTTATACATGATAATGTTACAACGTGTGTTTCAAAAGAAAACAGGAATTAAAATTCAACGCGATTACTACGTACTAATGTTTTTGACACGTCGGCGAGTAATCTTCGGATGAATTGGCGCAAAGAAGTTCGGACATGAATTTTTTGAACTTGACGTCTTTCGCGTCGCTCGAGGATTTCCTCTCGATAATGAGTTTCCGTTTTTTCGCCATAAGCTGTTTCACCTCCGGGGAATTTCCGTCTCGGGTTTCAACGTCGTCGTCGATGTTGCATTTCCTCTTGCGGCTGTCAATGCTTTCAGATTTAATGCTATCTTCGCGACAGCGTGACAGTTCAGCGGTCAAATCCCCAATTTTTTGTTCCCAGTCTTCCAGATGTCTCTTCATGTCGGCCAACTGCGCGTCCTGCTCGTGAAGCTTTTTTGCCTGTTGCTTGAGCTTTATGCTTTGGGCTCGCATGTGAAATCCTTGCCGCTTTATTCTCAGGCAGAGTCTGTTCATGCGACTTTTCACCGTCAAAAACGACGTTTTGTTCTGCTTCGTTTTGTTGTATATCTTCTTGAACGCCTTGTTAAACTTTTCCGAACTATAAGAATGGGTCGCGATAAAGGAACTGGAACCAGCGCCGTGATGCGCTATCATTAAACCACCGCCTGGCAAATCGTACGAGGCGACGCGCTCCACCGGTGTCGAAGAGCTCATGCTGTGCTTCAGAGCCGGCAATATTTTCTCGTCGAAATGTTCCATCGCCATGCTACTTATGTCCCGCAATTCCTGAAGTATCTCGTAAGCGCGTGGTGGCGTTTTCGAGTCGCGGATCAAACGCAACAATCGGAATATCTCGTCTATAACCTGCGGGCGATATTAGTATTTTATATCGAAATTCAAAGGCCAAGAGGATTCACAGAACATTTGATTCGTGATGCTTCCTATAATAGTACGCTGGTTTTGTGAAATTGACTTCCATAAAAGAATTCAGTACAAGCAATAAATCGGAAAATGATTTCTTTCGCTTCTTCTTTCTAAAGGCTCTATTTATTAACACAATGTCAGAAATTGTTTACTATCGGTACACCAAATGTGAACCTTCTATGATTATGGCCAGTGACGGAAAATACAAAATAACATTTTTATGAATTAAGAAAGTCTCTCAAAGGCGTACCCTCATCATAAATGATGTAAACTTCAATCTTGACATTTTAACATACGAGAACATTTTAACACGATAGATTAGCGAGTGTGAAAAATGTTAGCTGATTGAACGCAATGTCCAATTTTTTACATTTTACTTAAAAATCTTTCGAAAATGCAATGTGAACTGTTCCTAAATCAAAAATGATAGTTGATATATAATATTTAAGTAAACATTCAATACAATTTGATATTTCAGTAAACCTGAATACTCCAAACACAATTAGATATGCGTTTAAATAACAATTACTAAGTGTTCGCGTACATTAAAGAATCTTTTATATGCACACCAAATTTTATCTTCAGGAAAAGAAATTTTTATTGGATTCCAACTACACAAACCTCATTGCCATAATTTAGAACACACCTCCCTTTAAATCTGCTCCGAAAAAAAAAATCCATAAACTCAAACAAGCCAAAATGTAATTCTCTTTACAAGACGGCACAGTAAAGGAAAAGCAGGGACACTTGCCTTCCCCGGTATGAAGCAACAGAGGTGCAAGTTGATATACTTGATAAAAGTCATGGATAACATGGAGATTCTTGTTTCTATGGCGGTAAGTGCGTCACAATGACGAGCCAGAGGATGAGTTCTTCTCTCCGATTCCCTTCTGGGCAGTTTGCTCTTAACGGAACGCAAGCATTGAGCGTGATGTTTTTCCATCAGGCTGAAGCCACGATTGAGCAACTTTTGGCACGTTCTGTTGAAATGTTTGCAGACCTGCACGAATAGAAAAGAAAGAAACGTACGCCCTGGCTGAATATCCGTGTCTTTCTTTATCATCGACCTCGTTCGTCCTAGCATATCGTCGAAGGAGAAAAACTTACGATCCTGTTTTTGGCAATTTCGTCGTACGAGAGATTCGAAAGAATCGTCTCGAGAACAACGTCGGGCAGATCGATAATTAGCAACATTTTTCTTCGCAACTGTCGTGAATATGCACTGCGATTGAAATGAATCTCCTGACGAAGAGGGACGACGGGAATCACAGAAATTTTGAGAAGCGGCGATTTTTTTTTTCAAACATTACAAGTTCTCGATATTTAGTTGTATTTTGTTCGTCGAGAGGATCGTACTTATTGTTTGACGCATGTACAACTTTTCAATAATAAAAGATGTTCGATGTCAACTGACTGATCGCTTCTTTTTACTTCCAATAATTCGCAACGAAAACAATGATATTGTTATTTATAAAGTACGTCACGCTGTCGAGTGAAACGTAACACGTACACGCGTCCCTCCCCCCAGTGGTCGCGAACAAAATCACGAGTAATCACGAGCCTGTTACACGGCTATGTATAGGTTCAGGGGAGAGGGCACGCCGTATTCCCCCGATGCATCGAAATAAATTGCGTTTCGTCACTACGTTTTAATTACATTTGTCCGCCCGCACGTGGCGCTAGTTATTCTGTTAGAATAATTTTCTCGCAGAAGAGGGCCGCTGCCAATCCATTTATTAATGGTTTGGGATAAATTTCCCAAAAGTTGTAACGTCAGATTTAGTTGAGACTTTATAGAAATGTTCCATTAAACGTATAAAAAGGTCCTATAAAGGGCCTTTTGACTAATCTGCAAAATGTGCAAAAAGTCAGCCCAATCGGACGTAAGACCTTTTCGTAAGTTCACCTATATATTGTACACACTATTAGTCGTGAAAATCAACTTCACGGGAAACGACTCATTTTCACTTCACTATCGTATTATTATAACAAGAAAATACTAGAATCATTACAGCCAAAATACACAAAACTGGAGCATGTAGATCGATGTGGGCATGCAAGATTCTCATAACATAACTAACGCTGTGAGTGGCATAGCAGAACACTACAAAATCCGAAGATTTCATACAGAAAATATATCGAAGTATGCCACCTCTTCGGTACAGGATACACGACGATTTCACACGTACACTGATTTCATTTAATGCCTGGACCCGCTGCGAAGTTATTGCTTATGCAAGCATATCCAGGAATTAAATGAAGTCACCGTACGTATAAGCCCCGGCCGCCCATTTCTGATCTGATCTTATGTAGTGGGAGCGGCGCATAACCGCCGAAGTCGATTGACGGCGCGACAGTCGTGCTGTGACGTCACTTCGGGCTGTACGCTCAGTCAGTCGGCCGGTCTTGGCTGGTTCAATTTCGGCGCGGCAATCTGTAGTTGCTTTCATTACGAATTTTCGGTCGAGAGATCGACTTTTTTTTTATTTCTTTGTAAATTTTTCAATCCACTTCATTACTGCTTTCGTTGCAATTAATTTCCTGTTGCGTACGAGAAAGGTAAGTATATACACGAATCGCTTTATCACATCGAAGAAGAGGGTCACGCGGTTCGCTAGCGGCGGCAACGTGTTGAATGCCCTTCGAATTTGTAAACAAAACATCGTGAATGCCGAAACAAAGAAAACCCGTATGCCGCGTTGCGAAGCGGCTTTATCGTTGGACGACCAATAGAGAAATTTGATTTTTCGTGACATCGTTTTATGAAACGAGTCATTGTTTTTCTTTTTTCAAAATACGATGGAAAAGCTCGTGATCTGTTCTTACAATGTCGAGAAAAATCGAGAAACCGAGTCGTTTTTCTCCCGGGGTCTAAATGCAAAATTTAAAAAAATTTTCGCTTTCCGAAACTTTCGATCACAGATATCTTCGTCCGAATTCTTAGAAAATCTGAATAATGTTTCAATTGTACGAAGTTCACGGAAAAACGTCTCAATTTGTTCTATACCGATTTGACTCTATGTAAAATTCCAAGGGAGAAAAACCGAATCTTCTCCCAGCGTAGGGAATCGAGATCATCCCGACTATAAAAAAAAAGTCTTTCATCGTTTTTTAAATAAGCTCTAACGAATATTTTTATTTTCTTTTTTGTCGATTTTGTTTTCGCCACAAAGAAAAATCCGAAAGATCAGTTTGAAAGTAAATCTAGCCGAGTACGCACTAGGACATGACTGATTCCAATTTCGCACTATCGACATCAATTTAAGAGGCTGAGCGATATTCTCTTGACATAAACGATGGATCGTGGATCCGGCAATGGGAAGGGCCGCGGCACCGCGCTTCTGGAGCTGCTGAAGAAGAAACAAACAGGTTCTAGCAGTGGAGACGCCAGCCCTAGTGCATCAACGTCTGGAGCAGTTGCTATACAGCAGGTAGCTCCGTCTCCTGTGGCCAGCAGTGGCAGGGGAAGAGCCAATCTTCTGCATCTCGTCCAGAAATCCCAATTGCCTCAAGCAGCGCAAGCTTCGACTTCTCCCACTCCAGTGGTTAAACCAGCCATAGGCCGGGCGAACCTTCTCAGCTTGGCAACAAAATTTCAGTGGGTCAATCGGTGTTAATGGAAATGTACAACTCTGCTTTTATAATCTTCGACGTTTTCATTTCTTTTTCCCTCACAGGACATCTGCCGCTGAGACAGCAACACCCGTCAGCAGACCCGGAGATGTTCCGAGACCAACTGTTTCTGGCGACGGTGGTGGTGTGCTCGGACGCTTGGCCCAACTCACCATGGATAATATGTCTCAGATGACCTCCAATTCCGATCCCATTTCGCGGCAAGGCGAAAGTGGAAAGAGGCAAGAGTTTCTTTGTGGCTACTCGTAATAAGAATATATTTAGTATTGGCTGCAGTAAAAAAAAATCCATGATTTTTCTAATAGATGGCTTTAGTTATCTGTATCTCACGTTGTACAAGTCTGATCATGTTACGTTTGGCGTTTGATTGGTTGACTCCAGAAAATAATGGGTTTCTTTTTACAAAACCTTATACATTCTGGTATATGAAGATGCAATTCCACCCAATTCTGAGGGTGTTTTCAATTATTATCGAAGTGCTGTAATATTTTAAGGAAATTTCGATTACAATTCCAAATGGAACTATTTTCTTCATGGGAAAATAATATAAATAAATACAGATAATGCATAGAAATGTTCGAGGTTTGGACCTTTTTTGTAATGCTGATTCTAAATGCCCGATAAAATAATCGTGTCATCGCATATATCGTTCACAAAGTATATTTAAATATAAAAAAAATGTTATCAAAACAGAGAAGTAGATAACGAAATTTGATTTGTAAACAGGATTGAGCTGACAGCTAATTACATAGATTTGACGATAGAACCGGGCAAGGGAGTGTTCCGTTACGAAGTTAAATTCTCGCCAGAAGTTGACTCTATTTATCTCCGTCGCAAACTGCTTAATCAGCATGTTGAAGCATTCGGAAAGACGAGAACTTTCGACGGTGCAATGCTGTATTTGCCAATCCGGCTGCCGCATCCCGTAAGTAAAAATGAAATTCAACGCTTCGTGATACGATACATCGAGAATATCTTTAAAAAATCGTCCAAACGTCTTTTGGTAGATTTGAGCTCCTTTAATCTCGCGAACACGTTTAGCATTTCTATCTAGCAATTTTACATAAATTTACAAAATATAATTTTAATAACAATATAAAGAAAATAATCATTCGAAAAAGGAAAGAAAAAAGCGTTGTATTCCGACCGATGCAAGAATTTTATATTTAATTTAGTTTCATCAGGTAATCAACAACGACCGATGAAAATATCGAATGAAAAATTTTCAGGAAAATCGCACGTGACAGGTCGACTATTTCGTACGATCGTTTTATCCGTTGCATTGAATTTTCGAAAAAAAAGTTAGGAAATCTAGTTGACTTCGGGCATAACACGAGCAATGTGTAACGTTCGTAATTTCGTCGGTTCTGTAAAATGCTCTGTGATTCCGATAAAAATAATGTGATAAATAACAAAAATATAAAAATCGTAATTGCGTACACATGCTCCACGGAAGCGACAGATACGGTTTGCAAATGAGAGTATTCAATGCCCCTGTGAATCATTGCAGAGAACGATGTACACGTCGTTGCACCCTTCGGATGGATCAACCGTAACGGTCACCCTGATATACCAGACGCAACAGAACTTGGCCGACAGCATTCAGTTTTTCAACAATCTTTTGGGCCGAGTAATGAGAACGCTTGAACTGGTGCGGATTGGACGGGACAGTTACAACCCGCGTTGCGCCCACGCTGTGCCGCAGCATCGCCTGGAACTTTGGCCAGGTTACGTGACAGCGATAGACGAATACGAGGGTGGGGTGAAGCTAAACATCAACGCGTCTCATCGCGTGATGCGAACGGAAACCGTTCGCGACTTGATAACGGAGATGTTCAGGCAAAACCGTCCAAACTTCCGGGACGAGGTGAGCGCCGCGATTCTCGGTTTGACGGTACTCACGCGTTACAACAATCGTACATACCGGATCGACGACATCGATTGGAACAAGAGTCCGAAATCGACCTTCGAGAGGAAAGGGGAGACCATAAAGATCCACGATTACTACAAGAGTCATTGGAACATTGATATAAAAGATCTGAATCAGCCGTTGCTGTTGCATCGTGCCAAAGAGAAAACACCGACCGGCGAGACTAAGGAATTCCACACTCTCTTGGTTCCGGAACTTTGCTATCTCTCGGGTTTAACTGACAAGCTACGCTCCGACTTTCGCGTCATGCGTGATCTCGCGACCGTAACGCAAGTCGGGCCCGAAGCTCGTCGCAACGTTATTCTAAGTTTCATACGCGACGTGAAGAAAAATCCGCTCGCTAATGAAGTATTGGAAGATTGGGGCCTAAAACTCGCCGACAATATGACCAACGTAGAGGGTCGCGTCTTGGAGCCGGAAACATTGACCTTCGGCAACGGACAAACATTCGCTTCCGAGAAGGCCGATTGGGGCGGCGCTGCTGTGAAGAACGCGATGTTGCGCACGCCGAACATGCGAAATTGGTGCATCATCTCGACCGATCGAGACTCCAGGATCGGCAGCGAATTCGTATCAATGTTACGCAGAGTCGCGCGTCAAATGTCGATGGACATTACCGAACCGATGTACATCAAGCTCCAGAATGATCGGACGGAAAACTATCTCGCGGAGATAAGAAGAGTTATAAATCCGAATCTCGAAATGGTTGTCGCTTTGTGTCCCACCAACAGAAACGATCGATACGCCGCGATAAAAAAGTGGGTAACCAATTTATATTGACGGTCATTTCGTATATTTTTGTCCAACTTTGATCATCTTGATTTACATCGAGAAAATCGTCGGGGGGGCATTTAACAAAAAAAATTTCATGCGACCTCCGACTTCTGTTCAACTTCTGTAGTTATTATTTTACTTTGCGGCGATATGAGAACCACTTTCGGAATAGTGACGGCACAAGCAAACTGACAGCTTTGCGTCGAGGCACCGATAAGATCGCAAGTTATCGTCACGAAAACGATATCCCGAAGCGACAAATTGAAAAGTGTCACGGAAAAAATAGCTCTACAAATCAACTGTAAACTCGGTGGTGCTCTGTGGGCCCTGAAAATTCCGTTCGTAAGTTTGAGCCTATAAAGTTATTATATTTGTATTTACAGTTGAAGATGAATGATTTACAGTTTAAAATTAATTCGAACATATAATTTGCTTTCTTCGTTGCATTATCGTCAAATAAATGTAATAAAGGATAAAATGGAACTAAGGATAAACTTTTTACATTTTAGAAATTGATTTTTCTCTTGTTATATACGTTACCAAATTCCTTTAAAAACTCGATTTTAGGAGAATTCCATGATTTGCGGAATTGACGTTTACCACGCCGGGCCCGGCGAAAAGTCGAAAGGAAGCGTTGCCGCTTTCGTCGCGAGTACCGACAAATCGTTGACGTCGTGGTACAGCAGAACCTGCCTTCAGCGTCCTAATCAGGAATTGGTGGATCTGCTGAAGATCTGTCTCGTCTCGTCCATCAAGTCTTACAGCAAGGTAATTGAAATTTTCGTCCCCGTCCCAATTTTTTCGAAATAATTGCTCCTCTTATAAACCGCGCACTTTTTCGTCACGTTCAAGTTGAACGGATGCAATCCGCAGCGGATAATTATTTACCGCGACGGCGTCGGTGACGGGCAACTCGACACGGTGGCGAATTACGAAGTCAAGCAATTGCAGGAAGCTTGCTTGTCGATCGAAGAGACTTACAGGCCGAAGCTGACTGTTATAGTGGTGCAAAAGCGCATCAACACTCGCATCATGGCAGTTCTAGTAGGTGGAAACGTGCGAAACCGCACACACGAATAGATAGCGGAAAAAATATCGCAACACTTTTTTCTTTGCACCAACGAACAATACAGAGCGTTTTTGTTACGTTAGATAATTTATCTCATCAGCGCAAGCCACGAGAAATTCATTTGTCAGGAATTTGAAGAGTTTTTAGGATGTTTGGTCTAAAAGCTATTTGATGGCAGATATTCGCCGCTCAAGAAGTGGTTTCACTATACTAACCAAGCTGGGATACTAAATACTCGCGGATTTCCTAAACGGCACTTCAGAATTTCACGAACGTTCACCAAACAGTCTAATTAATAGATAAACGACAGTCTTTTCCTCAAATTTCTCGAATCAATGAAAAAAGAAGTAGATGGTATTACCATGCGGAAGCCATGATGGAAATGATGGACAATAGAACTTTTGGCTATCCTCGCGACTTAGAGGGCAAAAGAACCGCAAAGTCATATTCAAATTATACATTTTAGCACCTTTAATTCAACCACATGTCTTAGGAAATACGTCGGTATCTGCAATTAGTCGGTAATTGTTTGCAATTTCGATAAAATCTCGGCCGACATTTGTGGAATCAAATTCCCGTAAAATCCACCTCTGCGCTCATAAAAACTGTTTCAACATCCGACAAGCACAAACTTTTTTCGAACACAGACGTAGAATTCGAACTGAGAACAAATCGATAGGTCTTTCCTCCGAATTCAATCATAATTAACATTTCACTTTTTTTACAGCGTGGAAGACTGGAAAATCCACCACCGGGAACGATCGTCGACAGCGTCGTCACACGTCGCAATTGGTACGACTTTTTTCTCGTACCGCAAACGTCCCGACAGGGTACAGTATCACCGACGCACTACATCGTGATACACGACGGTGCGAGCATGAAGACTGACCACGTTCAACGCCTCTCGTTCAAGCTGTGCCATTTGTATTACAATTGGCCCGGAACCGTGAAAGTTCCCGCGCCTTGTCAATACGCTCACAAGCTGGCGTATCTAGTCGGTCAAAGCATCGGTATGCAACCCTCCGAGACTCTCGCGAACAGCCTCTATTATCTCTAATTTTTCGTTCTCAAATTCGCGTAGAAAAAGGTTCACGTTTCCGTCGACCATTCTGGCGACGTTTTGAGTGCCATAAAAGTATTATTATTATTTTTTTTTTCCTCGTAATTAAGGGCAAAGCCAAGAGTATTTTATTTATGGAAATGTATCGTTTCCCAATGACAGTTCCTAAGGTTCATGGTACTCGGGTACGAGAATAGTTCAACTTTGAAAAACTTTTTTTTTGTTCGCTTTGGTTTTCCCTCGGCTATGCTTTATAACGAAAAGGACCTCGCGTCGGTGACATAGTCGATACGCGTGTGACCATATTGTTGGTTAATAAATGTCAGCTGAGGCAAAAAAAAACGTGCGAATGTCGTTATTACGTTTCTTTTTGCACCAACGACAAAATAAAGGGGGTTGCGCGACCGATGCTTTCAATAGCAAAACACATGTAAAACGTTGCGTCAATTATGCGGATTGTGCTAGTCGCGATAAATCCATTCGTCCTCAGCTCATCCTCCATAATGCTTGGAATTTCAGTAATCGATGTGTTAGAGATGAAATTTGAAACATGTGAAAACCAGAGCTGTGAAATGTGTGTAACCATCGAAATATATCAAGTTTTGTTAAAAAAAAAACGCACCGTGCGTTCCAAAAACGCGATTCGGGCGACATCTGGCGTCCACCAGAGTCGTTTTGAGCTGGCGTCTCGACACCTGCCTTTCGTCGATTTCTATCTCTGTAACAATCGGCGTCGCGAAAATTGCTGCAATAACAAAAGAAAACAACTATGAAACACGAACGTCTAGAATTGCCTGCGTCGGGTCATTTCAGGTGAACAGAAGGGCCGTCGAGGCGGCGGAAGGAGGGTGGTGGTAGTAATGGTTGGACAAACGTGAGGTGCACGCTTACACACGGCCCTGGTTGTTCCGAGAAAAGGGTGTCGGAAAAACCGCAATGTTTAGATCTCTACGAACCCTGTGTGCGCAGTATCGCGCCAGACAGGCGTCACGACGCCTCGACTACGTTCTCCTTTCCACTGTACATATATACACGCGTTTGCGTGCGCGCGCGCGCGCGTTTGCTTTCGTACATTTCGTACGTAGTACACCCAGGCGAATACGTGTGTTCGCGCATGCGCGAAGCTTGTTTACAACTGCGGAACTTTTCCCATACACACATGACCTTTCCAAGATGGACACGGGAGCTCGTACCTTACGTACGGCGCGTACGAAGTTCCGTATAGTTTCGAACGTTTCTCGCCTACCGATCCGACTTCCGTCGTGAAAAACAAGACAGTTTTCTGAGTGAAACCCATCTGCTTTACTTCATCAATTTTTTTTCCCTTCGTTCGCTCGACCGAGAATCTTGAGTATTGCGGCTAACGACCAAGTCTCAACGTGCAAAATGAACGTTATGTCGTGAGAGGAAAATAAAGAGAAGATACAGAGCTGACGGGAGCGAGTGAGAAAAAAAATAGAAGGAAAGACGTATCTCGCAACGCCTTCCCGTTGCGAGCCCGCGCACGCACGCACGTCGCATAGTGCGGTGCGTTTGTGTCCCTCTCGTTTTTCGGTGTGTGCGCGCGTGTGTTGTGCTCTCGCCGTGTGTCGTCGCAATATTTCACGTTACGGGTGGAACGTGCATTCCTCGAATCGTTCTTACTCTCGGGTTATCCAACGAGGTGGATACTCCGAAGACTAACCCGAATTCGTGAAAACCAAATATTCGCTTGTGAACATTTTGTTTGTTTATTGGTGCGAATTCTCGAACGAGATCGTACATGGGGAAAAGATAGGCGAGCGCTACACACGGAATTGGCGCGCGTGTTGCTTGAGGCCCACCGCCAGGGGGGCAGTGGTGAACGCAGGTTCTCTTGGTAAAAACAAGTAAAGAAAATAAAAGACGAGTATCGATATTTGCGAATTTACATTTTGGCTAAAAAAAAATTCAATGTGAAATAGTTTCGATAGTCCGGTGGGTGGAAAAATACGAAGAAATAAAAATAAAAGAACATAGTGAATGAGAGAGAGAGAGAGAGAGAGCGAGAGAAAGATCAAGTCGGACAGAGGCAGAAAAAAATACACACATCGCCTCGAGTTTAGTGAGTGTGATAAATAAACAGGAGTGACAGCATTGCGCATGCGCGCGTCCTCAAAACGCTCGGTGAGGGAGTAAGAGAGCGCTGCGGCGGAGGCTGGAACGCTGCTGCGGCGTGTCTCCCTCCCCTCATACCCGTTCCCGTATCCCCTCTCCCCGTCTCTGTTGTTGTCTCTACCGTCTTTACTTTCACCCTACCTCGTCGTTGCTCCCCCCCTCCCCGTTCGCGGCGTATCTTTCTTTCAACCAAACTCTCTCTTCCTTCGTCTTTCCCACCTCCGGCGCTCCTCCCGCCATTCCTCTCGGATATACAATTATTTCGTCCCTCGTTCTTTTCCCCTCGCATCGGATGAGCTACAAGAGGAAAATAACAACAACGAAAAATCGTTCCTCGATTGTTCCGAAGTGCGCGTTTATTTCTCACGTTCGTACAGCCAACTACGTAAAACGTGAGCGTGGAAGCGTCGAGAGCCGCGCCAGAAGCTCTCCCGAGTGCGTAGAAAGGGGAATAGCGTTGGAAAGGGAGAAAAATAAGGGAGAAAATCGACGGAAGGTGTCACCCCGACCAATGGGCCATCGACCCTCGAGTCTCCTCTCCCCTCCGCCCCTCCCCAAACTCCGCTACCCGCCTCGCAAATCATCGAAGAAATTCCACGCGAGTTTGTTTTCTTTCCTTGTTTCTCGATCTTTTTTTCCTTCCATTACGCGTCTCGCGTAAAACGTCGGCGCGGGCTATCGTCGCTCGTCGAATACAAGCGAGGAGAAGACCGAAGGAAAAGGAAGAAATAAAATAAACAACAAACGAAGCGAGAGTCCGCGACTGCGGTGTGCCAAACGGAGAGGAAAAATTTCCAAGCAGATTGACGTGAAAATAACACGCCCACCTGTGCGCGACGATGCAAAAGCCAAAAACCTCGGGCTAATATTTGCGCCACGAGAGTGCGCGCGCGTGTGTGTTTCTGTGTATGTGCTTCCGTGCGTGGTTGTGTGAGAACGCCAGAGTCGACATTGCCACGATATATACGCAGGTGTATATGGAAGAATACAAACGCATGCTTACATCGCCTCCCCCATTTGTGTATATACGCGCGTGTGGGTTTTGGGACTGAGCGCGTCCTGTGCGCGGCACGAGGGTTTCTTTTTTTTTCAACTCGAAGGTTGATAAACAAAATCCGAGCGCCGCGAAGAGCCGTCTTTAACCTCACGAGAAACACGTGTACGCGAGTAGCGGCCCCGTGCAAAACAAAAAGAAAATACCGAAACGATCGTAACGATGATAATAATCGCTGACGAACTACAATAATACGAAGAGATACACGCTCGTGTTTTTCGAGAAGACAAATACAACGAGAGCGCAGAGTTCGAGGACTCCGGTATAAACGACGTTGAGCGGAAGAAAAGATTTACAGTGAATCAGGTCGGACGACTCGGATGTACACCTACACACGAGTGTACGGGAGTTCCGAATACACGTACGGACACACAGGCGTATATCGTGACCCGAAAGAGTGTCAAGGGTGGAAGAGCGCGAGCTGAAACACCCTTAGTACATTCCTAGTACAAGCGCACCCGTGCGACGGCGCATCGCGCGTTTCGCCGAGTACCGTTGAAAGCGCGTGCGAGAGTAGGACGGATATACAAACAGCGCGGTGCGAATGGCGCGAGGACAGTGAAAGTTGAGAAAGAGAAGCGAGGAGCGAAGCCACCGTGGGGTAGAAGGGGGAGTAAAAGTAGAGTACTCGCCCTTAGACGTTGCGATCGTCAAAAGCCTACCCTTTCGAGGTTACGAAACAAAAGTAACACGCAATTCAGAAGAAGAAAAAAAAACAAGTTTCAACCGTATCGAGAATCGCGTTCAATTGGCGTAGTGACGCGCGAATCTCCGTCGTCGAGAAACCGTGTTTTCATCGTTCGAGCGAGATATTATTTTCCCGTCTCGACCTTGCGCGTACGACGTCCACGCGACGAATGAGCTACGGAGTCGGCCATTGAAGGCTTATATACGACGAGAGGCACGAGAGCGAGATCGAACGCTCGTAACGTACCAACCGACGAAAACAATAATACGACACGAGCGTATGAGAAAAAAAAAAAGAAAAACAAACAGCCAAGAAAAAATACAAAGGATCGAGGCTCTTTTGTCGTACGAAAATAATACGAAGTCGGCGGATCCTCGCGGCGAAACTTTTACACAGCGCGAACTTGGCGGGCGTTTAACGAATCAGGGCGAACGCGAATCGTCGAGAGGACCGAAAGAATCGAAGAAAACGTGGCTGTTTTCGAGCGTCGAATATCGAAAAGATACGAATAACGAGTTGGCACGGTACTCACAAATATATGTATGTATATGTATATATATATATTTATATATATATATATACATACGTGTTTGTGCGTACGTGTGTTTGTGACGCGTAACAATTGATCATCAAGGCTGGCTACTTCCGGTGATTCGGCGCTTTCGCTGCCATGTGAACAGCCCTTACGCGGCTTTCTCGTGAGCGTAGGCGGCAAATTTGCAACCACGTGTTTCCTAACGTCGGTTGTCATGTCGTCCGCGGGACGTGGACAGGTCTCACCCTCCGGTGGGCCGGTCGTACGCTGCGGGCATCTTCGAAAATTAAAGACCCTCAAGAAAAAGTACTTCGTACTCAGAGGCGATGCGCCCGGACATCCCGCCTGTCTCGAATATTACGACAGCAAAAAGAAATTCGACAATCGGCAATCACCGAAACGCTCGATATCGATGCGCAATTGTTTCAATATTAATCGACGCCTCGACACCAAGCACACTCATGTCATCGCGCTATACACCAAGGACGAGTGCTTCTCCCTCATACTCAACAACGATCGGGAACTCGAACAGTGGCTCAACGCTATGTTGTTGCTCTCCGGCGACGTGCCGGATGGCGAACAGCCAAGGCCTACCTTTGGTAAGGAAACCCGACGGAAACGAAAATCTGTCTCTTCTAGGCACTGTATATGTATATTCTATATTTAGAGTATAAACTAATGGTTTTCGCTCGCTTCGCTAAATAATTAAATTTTTTTAAAGAATGTTATTTTATTTAATAATTATTCATTTTTTGCAACAATAATTGAGTTTTATTTTTATTTTATTTTATTTAAGAATTATGGATTTTTTAAAAGAATTTTATTTTATTCAAGCATTTATTATTCTTTTGAATGCTGAAATACGTAATTCTGAATTTATAATCGACGAACTGAGTAGCTGTTTCGTTGGGTTTTGAAAAATAACGAAAATTTCGCACAAAATTGCAAGGAATGAACGCTTTTACCCCCTTGAGGGTTGATTTCACAAAAACACTGAAACGTGTCGTTCGTACTTTTCGAATAAAATTGTTGGGCACGAAAGGACGGATTTTGTACAAATATACACCTAGTATTTTACCTCCTTAAGGACAGAACCGGAAGTATTGAATTCTCAGGAACAGAAGGGAAGATTTAACGATTCGGTATATGACCTTGGGATAATAATTCAAAATGTTTTTTGCTGAATGGAAACTTGACATACTGCAGCGATGTGTCAGGATAGAAACTACGATGATCTTAGATAAGCGTTAGACAGTCATCAAGTGTATTCTTAGATTACTTACAGTGTTTCACGTTGATAAATATCCGGTATTATCGAACCTCTGCACTTTGAGAGATGTGTTTCTTCGATTGCGCGAAATTGATAAGGAATCCGGAATCCTCAAATGTTTACTCTCCAATAGCAATTGATAAACGATTTTATTTCTACAATCACGAATAATATTCTATACGGAACATTTCGCAGTGTTGATCGATTAATCCAAACGCAAACTACCTCACTCAATATTGTCATAGCGTTTTTGACGATCGACCAAAACTTTGATGTAGGGAAATAAAATTTGGATAATTATTAAAATCCTTTCTCGTTTATTTTCGCAGAGCACGTCTGGCAAGTGACAATGCAGAAGAAGGGTCTCGGTGAACGGAAGAATATTCACGGTCCGTACAGACTTTGCCTAACGGATCGGACTCTCAGCCTCGTCAAAGTCGGGGACAGCTCGGAATCCATCGAATTTTCGGTAATTATCGTTTTCATTTAGTTGTTGCAAGCAAATAATAATTGATCTAATTATTTCTTTAATATTGTTTTTTTGTGATAATAAAACAGAATTGCAAACGATTTTCCATACAATATGATTCTTGCGATAATTATTCATTGTATTGAACGACGAAAATTCAAATTTTAGTTACTGACGCCAAACACCACGATTCTGGCGCTGGCAGTTCTGACGTTACGATGTTGAACACTATAGAATTATAGGTTAAGGTTTCCAGTGATATTTAGATTTACTACCAGTCATTTCTAGTTTTCTCTAGAAAAAATTTGTTGTCACGAAAGCTTTCAGCTCAGAACAACATTTTACGATGCAAAACAATGTATTACTGAAAAAGAATTCCAACTTGTAGTGGAATTATTATTTTCATCGGTGTTTCTCGATTTTCATTTTTTTTGAGGTTAATCGGAATGTCGCGAACTTCTATTGTCCTAAGACTACTGACATTCGATAGCCACTTGTTACAGACAACGGTGCTGAAAATTTGGGTCTGAAGTTTTCAAACTTTTGTATACGCTGTTTCTATGTCTTTACCTATGGAGATTTGACATCCGGACCTTAACCTCTGTAGCAGTGACAAAGCGGTAGTTTTTCTTAAAGTATTGCCGGTTCAGTTCTCTCATATCTAGCAAGTGGCGTGATGTATTGTTCGGTTTTTACAGATGCAAGAGAAGAAATATCGCGTTCCGATTTCGTTTCGATTACCAATGAGTTTTTTCCATTGAAACGAAGAAACTTTTTCATAGCACGATAATAAGTGTAACTAATGCTACGCATGTAAGTGTACGATCAAGTACCGATGTACTTCCAATCCTCCGGAAGTTAACATTTATGTCAGCGGACGAGGTCTCGAAAAGACGTTCCAATATTTTCAGTGATTACGAAGACTATTTGTAATGAAGAGTGGGTAATGCACTTATCCGGTTCCCTGAACCACTTGAAGTATATGCCGCCGTCTGTATTACCAATAAGAAACATGAGGTTCTGTAATTATGGGACTGCCACGACAGCCACAAACCAATTGCGTAATTGATATCGAGTTTGTTTCTTTGGGCTTCTTTTTGACTGTCATCTCGTGAAAGAGTATCAATACTGCAATTTTGATTCTTCTTATTCAAGTTCCTTTCCAATCCTTTCCTCTAAATAAGTTTAACCGAAGTCGGCGTTTTGATTTTTCGAGAAATCTTTTTCCGCAATGACATTTGAATTATCACACATTGTAGCTCAGCAAACGTGTAAGTCATATGGAATCTATTTTTCAGTTGGTTTCCATTCGTCGATGTGGTTGCATGGAGCGAATATTTTATATGGAAGTCGGTAGATCAGCGATAACCGGAGGCGGTGATTTGTGGATGGAAGCGGAGGACAACAACATAGCGTCAAACATGCACTCGGCGATACTGAGCGCGATGAGTAGCGGCAGCAGCTCGAAAAGCGTAGCCGATAGTAACTCAAGCAAGGACGACGTTGGTCCTCGTCAGAGAGGTCGAAGTTCCTCCGCGAACGAAGCCAGCAAGCCGATTTCCGTTCTCCAGCGGCGTCACACGGGGGCTAAGCTTCTCGGTTTTTCGCCGCTTGGTAAGAAAAAAAAGAGATTTTTTCTGGACTTGAGGAAAATCATTTTCCGACGAGTAAGCCTGTCGTTTATTTTATTCTCTAATCGAGTTTATCGTACGATACTTCTCGTCACGTGTGTCCGTGTGATTACTGAGAGTGCTCTTACTCATTAATTCGCGATCACGTTTCTGAAGAAATTACGTTGATTTCGTGCTTTCCGACAAGGAAAGAAAAACCGAAAAGACATCAAAGTGGTCGCGAAAAACCAAAGGCACGCACAGATCTCGAGAGAATTCTCTCTCTCTCGAGATGTAGACGTACAGTCGGTAGTTTCTTTTGCTTACGTTTTTTTATTTTTATTTTTGCGAGCCCGGTACAATTTTCGCTCGTTGATGCAATTAGCGAGACTTTCGTCACCACTGAGTCACGCTGCTACGCGGTTGTAGTGCAAAACTAGCTTTCAAGTTGTTTACATGGGGCATTCCAGTTGGTTCGAGAGAATAATAATAATAATAACAACAACAAGCCAAGCGCGTCAGTGATTCATGGTAGAAAAACGCTACGAGCATCGAGAGATTGCGGCACATGACGCAACGAAATTTCCATCGAATTCATTATATTTCACGAAGCAAACAACGCCACGAGTCAAACACACAGCTGCTAATCACTACCACCGATTAGATACCGCTCTTATAAGCTACCTTGTGTACCGTTCTCCTTGCAACGGTATTTACTTTTTACGTTTCGTTTTGTTTCTATTTCTTTTTTTCTTTACAATTTTTATACAATGTTGTTTGTTGAGTCCGTTTTTCCGTCGTTGAGTTTTCATACGTATATACGTACCCGTTTTAACGCTGATAAGCTCAGGAGAAGAATATGTTGGTCGTTTTGACGATAGCAGGGAGTATTGTAATACACGTGGGTTGCGGGCTTTACAGAGGAACAGAGGAACACCAAGGAACAGATGGATCCGTTGCGGGAGCAAAACGTCACTACATCCGCCCCCTCACAGTGTAGCCAATCACAGAGTACCTTCTCCTCCAATACACTTACGGGTCTGTTCTCTGTCACGACAGTCTTGTTACGCTTCCTGTATTATTACGTAACTGTACTCTATTATCACGTTTTGTTTCTCCTCTCGTCTTTTTCGCGCGCGCGATCCTTCATCAACGAAAATATGAAAGTTCTTTGCTTGTCGTTTTGGGAACAAGTTGTGCGATATCTGGTGGTGGTAACGAAAAGCTTCAATGATTTTTCGTATCCTCAATCCATTGCGAATAATTCACATAACGGGAGTTTAACGTTAACGTTTTTTTTTAAGGGAAGGTGGATTCATTCAGTAGCCGGATTCCGCTTGGCTCTGCTCTTCGGTTTTTAGAAATACGTCGAATACACTGCTTTTGTGCTTCTCTTTCTCGCTGAGTTTACCTCGCTTTTATACATTTTGTATTGCGATTCGATGTCAAAATTCTCACCCAAAATGTTTTTGTTATCCATTCGTAATTCAGGCTGCTCTTATTTTCGTCATATATTGTCGAATCATACGTCACTGTTCTTTATCAATATTGTTTGTTGCGCGATTAGCTTACATTCTACCAGTATTTCGTGGAAGTCTTCGTGCATGTCACGTTCGATGTTCAGGCTTACCTACAGATCTGGAATGCACATCGATTCCATAGGGTTGGTTTACCGTTAGGGTGGCAGAAACTTGGTTCATCATCTGTGCGATAGAAGCACTGTTATTTAGGGGTCTCGTAGGTATAGATGTACAGCAATCGTGGTGACAGCGATAGATATATTTTTCAAAGTCTCTGTATCGTTTTATACGTCTTCCGTTGCAGTGACGATACAAAGAGTAATTGTTTCGTAAAAGAAGTTTAAATGTTTCATCGAGCTGCGCGTTCTTGAATTCTAGAAACTCCAATTTTCGGTTTTTCCCACCGAACGAAACCTTTCATGAAAAAACCAGATTTTAAAAGTGTGAGGTTATGTCGATCTTCTTCAGCCCATGAATCATTCGATTCAACCGGTATGGCGGAACATAGATTGAAAATCACTGATTTCGAAAATTGTGCTTCGGAATTTAACGAAATTTGCACTGTCGATTCCAAATAAATAAACGGGCAACGGCTACCTACGCAAATTTTAGGATTTCGAAGAAAAATGGCAGATTTTCATTTTGGAGAAATAAAGGGGTAGCCGGTTGTTCTCTGAGTATAAACGAACGGTTTAATACCTCAGCCGAATTATTTTATCAAATAATTCTGTAAATTCTGATTATTATTCCATCAAGAATTTTCACTCCCCAAATCTTGAAGAATTTCGTTGATTTGTTAATATCACATTCAGTGATACCTTATTTCTGTATTCTCAATATTTGTCTATTACTTTATGAATCCTTGCTAAAAAAAAGCGTATCTAGCGATAATCGAGGTAGTTTTTTCGAGCACATGTCAACGCCAGGGTCAATTCGATTCGTGAGCAGTTGGAATGGGTTGCTTATCCTTACATTTACTGCTGACTCGCTCGGAATGCTGGTAAAGTGAAGCGACGTGTCTATCAAACGACGCTTCTATCTCTGTTCGTCAATGACGATGGACATCGATCGGCATAATCCCTTGTACGAGAAACCTCACAGCCTGGCGGGCTTAAGGACACGTTAAAAATCCACATAACCTCACAAATATCAGAATCCAGTTTTCTCGTAAGCGATTAGACTTGTTTGATCAACCCGAGTACCAGGTCTGTAGAATCGACAGAGTTAGGGACTGGTTATTGTATCAAACGTTCGGAATGTTTCATCTTTGAGAAATCTCGGTTAAACAGTTTCAGCAGTTTCTCTAGCACTCATGTGTCACCTGGTCGGTGTCTACAGCCTCTAGTTCTCCTTATTGTCAATGTATCGAAGAAACAGTCAGTTTTTACGTAAACTTTGGTACTTCGACTAGGAGGTATGCGTTATAAGTTTATAAAAAGTTGAGTCCATTTAAAAAAACGCTTTAATGAATATATAATTCATCTTTATTTTATCTACGGACATAATTGTCTTTTTTCAAAGGGCAACGCATCTCCTCTAGTTGTATTCGAAGTACTAACAAAATATATCGTCGATCTTACGTTTCCGTATCTCGTGAACTGGGATCGGCTTAAAAGCCCGTAAAACTCGGCAATGTTACATGGCATACGAAAGTAGCAAAGAGGGGTGCAAGGAATTTCTTGTGTTTTGCAAACGAGATAGTTCGGTGGTGATACGTAAGAGAGCGCTTGGCTGGTAGACGAGCTACATGGATAGCCTGGTAAATGGTTTGCAGCTGTTGCCGGGACTGGAAACTCCGGGGCTAACGCGGTTGGCAGCGACAGCGCGATCATCGGCAGCAACTGCGGTGGTAACGCGACCGCGAAGCGCCGCCGCCATTCGGTCGCGAGTCATCCCCATTCCACGAATAATTCCCAATCCGCATATCCAACCACAATACCAATGACAACAAGTACTACAACAACAACAACAACAACTGCATCAACAACTCCAAACACGGCAACAACAACAGCGACAAAATCACATCAGAGAACTCTGTCGCTGCCGTTAGCTGCCGTTGTTGTCAATCAAACGCAATCATCCAAAAGATCCGTTTTACGCTGTATGTATTTCAGTTGGAATGACTCGTTTATTTGGTTAAGCCAAAGACAAAACAATGAAAGCCTCACTTCTTCACTGGACGAACGTTTGATCCAGTTTGTTTTTCCACTTCTCATTTCTTTTCCACTTTATCGAGGTTGGATTAAACACTAAATCGTTTACCAGCCGGGGTGACAAAATACGGTATTTTTGCTGTCCATTGTCCGCAGTTGTTAGTTTATCTGCCACTTGTGGCGCTAGTTCCATTCTGACAAAATTAATGCGCGCGCAGCGGCCTTGTAAATGTACATACGCGCATCTATAATCGGTAAAAATCCATAATTTGTTACGGTATCGTTGAGTGAAGTATCAATTCGTCCATTATTAATTAATTATTTATCAAGCTTCATACGTCATTCGACAAATGATTGCGCCAACCTGGAGACAAATATGAAAATAGAACTATCTGATGTTGAAGAATGAGTTTTTCAAAATGTCATTGTTTATTTTTAAGTGGTCCAGTTTGTTGTATGCTTATTTAACGAAGACTGGAGTATTCGGGAATCCGAACACTTTTGCATTACTACAAGCCGTCTATCAATGTGAAAAAGGATTTCGTGCGCTTGAAAATGACATGGGCTTGAGAAGTTTCGAGATTTATTCGTTTCGGCTTTGCGCCTGCGCAGTAAGGATATTGTAATAGAATAACCAAAGCGACATTCAGTTGAGAGGTGAAATTAAGAACTGCGGACAAAACACATAGCGTTTTAATACACAGGAGTACCGCAACCAGTCACCCTCGTGATCGCACGCGATGAGAGCCCGGAGAGAACACACATTTCTAACCACACGAAACCCCGCTTGGCAATGAGCATACACACGGAATCAAATACCCATACGAGACGGAGAGAGAGAGAGAGAGAGAGAGAGAAAAAGAGAAAGATGTTGAGAAAGACGCCATCTTCCAATGGGTGGCATGAAACTTCCGTTTTTCTTTATCTCTTCGTCGGTGTCGCCACTGCTTTATTAACTTTTTTTTCTTTTCTGCGCCGCGACCAAGCTGCGCAAAGGTTGGCCAGAGAATTGCACGAAACGTTGCTCTCCAAGAATTCGCTTGCTTGTCGACTTTATTTTCCGTAAAGTGTCATTTCTCGCATGACGTGTGACTTCCGGGGGTCGGACTTTGCCTTATCATCCAATATCGTGCAATCGTCGCGAAACTAAAAAATAAAAAAAAAAAAATAACGGTGCACACAACGTCGAATGTGCGCCGGGTGTTTTTGTATTTCTATTGATTTCGCTCGTAGGTTTTTAGGTCCTTGAAACGGGTAACCGTTGGCACACCTGGCGCCAAGACTTTGCAGATTTCGTTAAATGCATGTATCGTACCGACGCGTCTTCGCGGATACGGAAATGCGAATTCTCGGAGCCATCGGTGTCACGTGTTTTGCTCGAATCAAGACCACGCAATGCGTAAAATGGATTATGACAAAAACAAACATTAACTCCGTGAAGAAAACGGAGACTAACCCGCTGCTCGGATGCTGTGCTGGGACGTCTTCAACGTTCGCAAAATCACTGTGTCGGCACAATTCTGTTTCATATCTGATGTGTTTTGTTGCTCTTTCCCTACCTCGCTGCCGTTACATCTAATGTCCGTCCGCAAGGGTGCTCGGAAGGTTGTTAGTTTTGATTGAACGCCTGGACGGCGAGCGGGAATGCAGTCCTGGAAGCTACGTAGATTATCGCGTAGTGCACATAACCTCCAAACTTTAATTTTCGAAATGTCTCACTGTCTTACGTGCATGTCTGGAAACTCCGTCTTTTTTTTCAGTGGTGGGGTGTAACATAATGGGGAAGGAACTTAGTTCCTCGTGTATTCACTAGAGACGTCACGCAGAAGTCTGGTTATATAGATATATACAGCCGTCAGTGTGACGGCGGTGGATAGCCTCGTCAAAGTCTCTACCGTGTTATCGTGTTCCGCTGTAGCGTCGGAAGAATATAAGTACTCTATGGAATTCAGAAAATGCCTAAAACGTGCGCGTTTCGAACTGTCGGAAAAAGCTTTAAAAATTACGGCGAAATAATGTCATTGATTAACAAGATGCACAGATTAGTTAACTGATCTCATAGGTTAACAAACTGGAGAAAATTTTTTGTATCACAAATTATAGTCGTCTTGAAAATAGGATCAGTAGCGAAAAATGATTTTCTATTCATATCGTCTTTGAAAGTATGGTTTTTTCCAAAAAATCGGTACATCACTACAAAGCCGTCCGGACTTGCTTTTTGATTGACTCATGCAAAACTTTGGCTCATTATTCGAGACAATCCCCACCTAAAAAGTTTCCAGACCCGTATCGTTTCAAGACCGTGAATAATGCAAACGTAAAACGACACGATTTCGATATTATTACCATTTCGGCAATTACCAAATTTTCGACTTTTCGAATTCATTTCAAAGAAAGACGTGGGAGGAAGCGCGAGTTATTTTAAGAGAAACCAGTCAGGCTGACAATTTTCAACAACAACCTTGACCCGCCACTTTATACGCTCGAGAGACCGTTAGCGATACGATGTTTACAATTTTCTTGTCTGTTCGATCACGCAGGCGCGACGGGACGCGACAGGTGTGACAGTTTACCTTCGAGAGCCCGCACGAGCAGCGAGGGACATCCGACACCGGCCGTTCTTGGTCATCCGCGGAGCGGTCATTTGGCGCCCCATGTACCGAGGCCTCACTCAATGTACGGTCGAGGTCTGTCTTACTCGCCGCCGGTATCGTCAATGCCTATCAGTCCGGCCTCGGTTGCCTGCTCGACCGACTCGGCCGGCTCGTCGCTCTCCATGGACGACGGTACCGACAATATACTCGAGGAGGGAACTACTTCATCGAGATACGGTCACTCGTTGACGCCCGATGAGCCCGTTATCCTCGAGGAAACTCTCGACGACTATGCCTCCTGGTCAGCGGGTCATTCACAACATAAATACTCGATGAATTTCAAATCGCACTCGCCCTCGCAGGTGAGCAATTACAGTGAATTCAATCGCATTTTATTTTGCAGACTAAGCCAGCACATGTTACCTACGTCCGGTACGACAGGGTTAAACATTTTTCACTATTTCGTGGGAAGTTTGCGGATACAGCCATTGTTTATTGACTTATGATACTGAGGGAAAGGCACCCGTTTGGCTTCACGCAATGAAAGTGTAAAAAAATATTACAGCAGAGTTCGTACGTGGAGATGTACAGTCCTTGCGGTTCGAGTCCGGGTCGCGGTGGTACGTCCGCATACATGCCGATGAGTCCGGCGACCGGTGGAATACAGCAGCACGGTCATTCGCGTGGTTCGTCGCTCGTCGAGGAAACGACGTTGCCCGATGGTTACGTACCTATGGCGCCGGTTGGTGACGACGGTTACGTCGACATGGATCCGTCCAACAGTTCGTCCCATCACACTCATAACGGCCACTTTCCGGACGATATGTCGCAGCACGGTGGCAGCAGTTGTTCGGTGACGTCGGGAACGCCCAGTACGGATCTCCGATTTTCAGAATATCATTTGGACAAAGTGACGAGTTACTTGTTACCCGGTGAGGACAATTCTGCCAGGCCGACACGGGCTTATTCGGTAGGTTCGAGGCCTGAGCCCGCGAACAGACATCGCAAGAATCGTCTCGACATAGCGCAGCAAGAGTCGAGCAGAGTGCGGGCTTTCTCGGTCGGTAGTCGTTCGAAAAGGCCTGAAATCATTGGCCGCCTGGCGAACGTCATCGCCGCGAGATTACCGTCCGGCGTTTTGGACTCTTCGAACTCGAACAAATCGAACTCGGCACCATTACTGTCGAGCTCGTGGGGTCACAATTCCGGTTGTTCCGCAACCGCTTCCGAGAGGATGGAAGATCTCATGGAGCTCGATTTTACGAGACCCAATGCCGCCCAGGAGGCGATCAACTCGCCACCCTCGTCCTCCTGTTCACACTCGCAATCTTACTCAACTGCCACGGATACGAGTTCCTACGTCGATATGTCGCCTGGACAGCCGCATCCCGCTGCCTCAACGATATCTACCGCCACCACCGTCACTGCCCCCTATGTCGACATGAGCGGTATCAACAAGGTCAGCATTGTTCATTACTTCGCTTGGATCCATGACTCGAAATTGTCGGGCTGAAGCTCCAAGCTCGAGTCAGGCCTGACGATCACACTTAATTTTCATTTTTATTCCATCTCACTTCGTTTTTCCCCTGTTTCACGCAACATCGCAGATCAATCGTAACAACAATAACAACAGCAGCAATCACAATAATAACAACACCAACAACAACAATAACAACAACAATAAGAGCACTGCCAATCACAACCACGATCAAGCGACGACCTCGGTATCGTTGATCGCTCACAAACCGGTTATAAAGACACTAAAGCCGGTCGAGGAAACCGAGGGTGCCTACATGAGAATGGAACGCTCGATCGAGGATTGGTCCAGAGCGGGTACCAGCCCTAAACAAGCACCGTCACCCATGCAGGACGATTATATGCAGATGAATGGACCTCCAGGTCAATTATTGCCTTTTCTTATCCAATTCACTTTAAATGGTTCAACCAAACATAGAAATTGTTATTCTCAGCTCTGAAATCTCAGAATCTACGAAAAATTAAGATAAAAGTGTATCCACAGTGAAAGAAAAAAAAAGAAATGTACATTGACCTAAATAGTCGAGTTGCATCAAGGTATAAAAAGGCGATTTGGTCGAGTCGGAACGACGTGTACTTATTGTTGTCATCATTTGATCCAGGTGGAACGAGAACTGCTCCGGTCGATCTACCGCAACCGCGACGTCCTCCGGAAGGTTACGTCGAGATGTCGTTTAAATCGCGTCCCAGTCTCGAGCAGGATTACATAAACATGAGTATGGGAAGCAGCGGCTCGACTGGTTCGGGTTCGACGAGTTCGAGTCGCAACAGACCTCGAAGGCAACGTCCGACGAGTCGTACCGACAAGTCGCAACGTTCCAAGCCGATAACGATACAGACGTCGAGCAAGACGACGAAGATACCGAGCTTTCTTCCGCTCAACGGTAGTCCGACGTCGGAGAGTCTCGTCGGTACGCCCGTTTCGCCGCCACGCGCTACACCAACTGGTTCCAACGCGACGATATTCCCGTTCTCGTTGAATAGTCCACAATCACCGATAAAACCGTTCAAAGGTGCGCCGATCGGTCACGAGGAGAACGGCCAAATTCGGGGCTCAATGGCGATGACGTCGAGCGTGCCGGCGACGAGTGAGACGGCAATGCAGCCGGGTGATTACGCCTTGATGGTGCCCGGCACCGTGGCGTCATCGTCATCGATACCTTCTGCGTTGGAAAACGTTTTGTCACACGGGAATCGCGACGAAACTCCGAAAAGTCTCTCAACCTCGTCAAATTCTTTGCACGGAGGAGTGCCGCAGAGTCCGTTGTCAAAGAGGCTTTCTGAATTGAGCCTTTCGCGAATGAAAGCATCGCGAAGTTCAAGCAATCCTGTGACGAGCGCGACTATCGCCACCGAAGAAGAAGCTCCGATCGGCGACACGCCCCGGACGAATCTGGTTGACAATTTGATCACGAGTTTTCGCTTGGCGATGCCATCGGTTGATCCATCGTCGCAGAGTCCCGTCACGCAAAGACGCGCGATTGGTGATATCTCGTTTTCCAAAATGAAAACTTCCCGGGCTAATTACAAGGACAAAGACGAGAACACGTCGCCGCCTTCTCTCGGAATGAAGTCCATCGTTGGCAATAATTGCGATATGGGAGCTCCAGATGGAGGAACGACTCAAAGTACCCAACAGGAATTGCCGACGAGTCCGTTGACGAAAAGACTCAACGATCTCGGTGTGGTCAAAACCAAACTCGTTCAAGCCTCGCCCAATACGAGCCCGACACCTTCGGCGGGCTTCAAGATAATACAGGGGCCTAAAGCCCTCACCGATACTGGCACATCGACGACGACAACGATAACCACAATGACAACGACAGCTTCGACGACGACGACGACGACGGCTGCAGCGGACGATGGAAGCGGCGGTACGACACCTACGGCTACACCGACACCAACCGCCACACCGAGTCCCCTCGACTCCGAGGGCTATGAGAAACTTCAACCCGGCGCTACCATTCTCCATTACGCTAGTCTCGATCTCCCCGAGTCCGTCGGTCCTCCACCCCCCGTTTCACCGACGCCCGTCATCGAGGGCTTTAGCTATGCTGAAATCGATTTCGCCAAACTCAAGCAGAACTAAAATTCTCCCGAGGAAACGAGGATTACAGCAAATCGGCACGAAGAAGAAATAATTGAAGATAATGAAAGAACGAGGAACGACGCTGAACGATCTTTGGCGCTCGTGTAAATAGAGACGGTTTGGTTCCGTAATATTAAAGAAGGGGCGGGGGGGGGGGGGGGGGG
>JAPYZJ010002642.1:0-19759 GCA_030522765.1 Ophioninae sp. B BG-2022a | reverse complement strand
CCGGGAAAACTATACGAGATATCGATACGAATCCAACGCCATTATTTAAGTCAGGCAAAAACCTTTTCCAAACCCACCAAATAAATCTCCGTAGCTAATCAGAAGCTCACTCTACGACCTTTTGAAATTTCGTGATTTTCGAGATTCCGGAAAAGTGGTCGGGAAAGTCGAAAAATATTTTTTTCCGTTTTTAAACTTTCAAAAGGGTCTATTTAATCGGAAATTTTCTGCTGATTACGAATATGCCCGAGTTTTTGCCGAAAGTGCAAAATTAGACTGGGAAAATGCGAAGAAACTTTCTAGAATATTTTTTCGATATTTTTCCCTATAAACGGAGAGTTCAATGCGAATGAAATTGTAGATTTGTCTTCAAGGTATAAAAATAATTATTATTTCTATATCTAAATATAATAATTATTTCGAGGCTACGCCTTTTAAAATCAATAACAATTCAGTGGTTGATCCGGTTGACCATTTTTACGTTGGACACCCTGTATATAAAATTGGCCACTTCAATTGTTTCAAGTAGTCATTAAAAAAAACGCGATTAAAATATATTCATCTCTCGTAAATGAATTAATATTATTTTCTCATCAATATTCTGCTAGCACTAACTATCAATTTTCAAAATCGTATTAATTTTTTTAGCTCAATTATTCGCTAACGATTATTCTACGATTTCGAATTTTCACGCCAGCTTGAACAAAATGTCCACTCAATAAATCCGCGTCCAACCCACTAATTATTTCATCGACCGTTTGAACGAAAAGCCGAAAGTTGAATCACCGAAGAGACCAACTTTTGCGTTCGAAAACGAAACACCGGCACGAGTACGCGATTTATTTGAAAATTGTGAAACTTTTTACAACGACGCAGTTACAGATTCGTGCAAAGATATACGAGGAAAAGAGTATAAGGAAAAGCACGCGGTGTGTCGCAGTTCGTTATTTACATGCGACTGTGGCGCGCGACCTATCTTCGACCAACTAACGCTTCGCCGTCGAGGAATTCCACGCGTTTTATTTTTTTCACGTTTTTTCGCATTTTCTTGCCCGAAATGTTTTTTACACGATTATAGCATATATTGAAAAAATAAATCATCAAAAATATCACCGATTCGATGTACGATTTTATTGTAACGAAAAAAAAAACGTTTTTTTTTACTCGCTAGAAAATATTTCCGCGAGCTGGTAAGTCCGAGCGGGCCTCAGAAGCGAGTTGCATTCAACGGCCACGAGATGGCGCCTCGTGCTTCGTATACACGCGAAACGCATTTACCAACACACTACGGGCTATTTCTGTAGAGGTCGAACGCGTGTGCCAGGACAATTGCTAAACAAGATTTTAGTACGATTTAGGCTGTAGCCGGACGGGGCTCGTCGATCTCGTCTCCGGCATACCGACGCGCTGCGTAAGTATATTCCTTAAAATTTCTTTAATTCAATTGAAACAAAGAAAACCGACGAAATCGATGAAACGACTTTCCGA
Source organism: Ophioninae sp. B BG-2022a (assembly GCA_030522765.1). NCBI lineage: Eukaryota > Metazoa > Arthropoda > Insecta > Hymenoptera > Ichneumonidae > Ophioninae sp. B BG-2022a. The sequence goes on along the minus strand of JAPYZJ010002642.1, from coordinate 18,271 downwards.
GATACGTTTTTCCGGGAGCTTTACGGCGCAAGTCGTCGCGCAGCTCGAACGAATGAAAATTCGTTTTTTTTTTCACCCCCGTCGAAAACTCGAGGGGTGCATTTTTTTTTTACGTTTTCGCGGGTGAATTTTTTTTTTCAGTGTGCTAACACGCGATTAAAATACTTTTTTTTGGCGAATAATTGTAATTTCACTCGATAAACAATTATACGATATTTCGGGAAAAAAATAAAACGGAAGTTACATCGGTGCTGGAAAAATAATTTTCTTTTTTTTTTTACTGATTTTTTTTTTAATTGCATATGCGTGCATACACGAAGATGGGAAAGAGATCGGGACACTTAGCAATCGAGAGGTGCGAGATTAATTATTTTCGAAGGTTACACAAGCAGAACCTGTTATTTCGATTTGCATAAAATATATTTTCAGGCGAAAACGTTTATCTCGGGTACGAAGTTTATCTCTATGCAGACGACACCGGTAATTAGTGAAATACCATTTTTTTTGTTTGTTTTTTTTTTGTTTTCCGGCTTCTATCGAACGTACCAATGATGCTTATTAACCAGAGAACAGTGTTTACAAAGTTGTCTGCTCAGAGGATAACTCGTCATCCGTCGGTATGACGACACGGAGGAGGAAAATTCTCTCGCAGGTTTTCACTTGGTGATTGATAGATTTGTTTGTACAGTAGTGGGCTTTGAGAAATAGTATTTTTAATCATATTTATAAATAATTTTTATTCTCTTTATAATAATGTTTATATTCGATTTAATTGCATATATATATTTATATTTTTTTTTAATCGTGACGAAAAAAAAAGTTTATTTACAATATTTATTAAAAAAAGATCGTAATTTCAAGATTGACGAGTGGATTTATTATTCACCGATATAATTCTCTCAATAATGACATTTAGAGGAAACAATTTAGATTAATATTAATTAACGTAATTTACCTAAAATATGTTGCCAATTCTTCAGGAATAATTTAATAAAATATTATTGTTGAATAAATTATTTAAAAACGTAGAATATCAAATGACCATTATTTTTTAGTAAATCTTTACAATTATAAAAAATTATGAAATCGCATGAGGATTTTGAACATTTTGAGAAATTAAATATGATAAATGTTGATTTATCATGTTTATCATATTTTACATGAATTAAATATGAAAAAAAAAATTTTTAAATGACGAAACTTTTTCAAAATTACGTAAACATTTTTTATAATTTTGTATCTTAATTGGGAAAATGTGGAAACTTAAATATTTCAAAGCACAAATATTAAAAAAAAAAAATTTTTATTTAAAAAATTAAAAATAATATTATTAAAATTAGAAAATATTAAAAAAAATAGTTGAAATATTTAAAATATTTTTAAAAAATTCAAAATAATTTAGAAAATATTTTTTAAAAAATTCAAAATAATTTAGAAAATATTTTTTAAAAAATTCAAAATATTTTTTTAAATATTTAGAATATTTAAAACATTTTAAAAAATGATTGGAATATTAAAAATATTTTAAAAAATATTTAGAATATTAAAAATATTTCAAAAAATACTTAAAATATTTAAAATATTTTAAAAAATATTTCGAATATTTAAAATATTTTAAAAAATATTTCGAATATTTAAAATATTTTAAAAAATATTTAGAATATTAAAAAAAATATTTAAAATATAAAAAAAAAAGAAATGGCTAATCTTTTTGCTCGTTTGGCACCTTTTCGTTACACGTGAAATTCAGTTTCGTCGATAACTCGACATTTTTATCGGAAGGTTGATTGCTCGTGTGATCGATGGTCTATGCGGGAGATAATGATTCGCCGGCATTATTAAATCGCGGGTTTGCAGGGAGTTCGAGCCGGGCCGAATGATCGATTTGCCAAATGAGCCTCTGGGCGTGTAAACCTGTCTCAGGCGGTGTATCCTTGACCGATTTGGGAGTGCGCGAATCAGCTGTTTTGAGCGCGAAAGAGATTCGTTCGTGCACGAGGCACAAGTGCATTTAATCTTCGCTCGCCGAGCGCAAAAATCATCCCCCTTTACGTAACACTCGCGATCCAGAGACCGAATAACGACCAAACCCAAACAAATTAAAACCAACGGTTTTTTTCGGCAGCTTTGCTTCGATCTGTCCTTGTTTGGGTTTGTTTGGGTTTGTTCGTTATTGTCATTTACGCATTATACTTTTTGGCGAAATTAAGTACGTATCATCTGTACCCAAACCCAAACAATCAGTGTCCTTTTTTTTCTTTATATTTTTCGTTTCATTTTTTTTCTCCATTCTCTCAAATAAACCCAAATAATGTTTTTTTTTTTCATTTTCCCAAACAAACCTAAACAATCTTTTTTCTCCGTTCTCCCAAGCAAACCCAAACAATCTTTTTTCTCCATTCTCCCAAACAAACCCAAACAATGATTTTTTTGCATTTTCCCAAACAAACCCAAACAATATTTTTTCTCCATTCTCCCAAGCAAACCCAAACAATCTTTTTTCTCCATTCTCTCAAACAAACCCAAACAATGTTTTTTTTCCATTCCCCCAAACAAACCCAAACAATATTTTTTCTCCATTCTCTCAAACAAACCCAAACAATCTTTTTTTTCCATTCCCCCAAACAAACCCAAACAATCTTTTTTCTCCATTCTCCCAAACGAACCCAAACAATCTTTTTTCTCCATTCTTCCAAGCAAACCCAAACAATCTTTTTTCTCAAACCCAAACAAACAGAGTGATTTGTTTTTTTTTTCCATATATCTATCGAATTACGAAATATTGAAATTTTTAATTAATGGAATTATTCGATAAAAAAAGCAGCCGTGTCTCATCGGCGTACACAGGGACGTTACAAAGTGCAAGAAACCTTTAAAAATATACAATTCCGTATGCAATTGGCTAAGATCGCGACATTTGCGATTGTATGGGAACAATAGCCCGCGCAGTCGCAGCGCAGAAGACTGAAAACATAATTTAATCGGGCTCCGCTTCCCAAGCGCGAGGGGAAAAACAACGATGCATAATAATGAGTATCGCTCATTACGCAATGAAAAAAAAAAAAAATAATAAAAAAAAATAAAAAAAAAAAAAAAAAAAAAAAAAAAAAAAAGGTATTTTCGCAGACATCGCAAAGCCATGAAAGTTCTGATTAATCGGTACGTTCGTTGAGAAGGCGTGACGAAAGACAGTGGGGGCTTGTGAAAAGACGAAAATTTCTCGATTACGAAGTGAACACCCTGGAGCGATTCCGATTAGTCGGAAATATCGACGAAACCTCTCGGAGACAAACAAACCTCTCATCATAATGGCTTCGAAACGATTCGCTGCTACGATCTTTTTTAATTGCTCTTTCGAAATAAAAAATTGACTCCACGTATCGATCCATTGTGAAACGTCCTTAATTCATTACTTTAATTAGAGAGTCAGAAATTGTTTTCTCTGAATTCGAAACTTTTAAACGTTTGTGTGAAATATTGATTTTTTGATAATTTGATAATTTGATTTTTTGATGATTTGATAATTTGATAATTTGATTTTTTGATAAAAAGTAGTATATACGATCACGTAAACGTAAGAAACTTTGGGATTGAAAAAACAATAATTCTCTGCTATTAATTAAATGAATAGATTTAATTAATTAAATTAACATTTATAAATTAAATTAATCAATTAAATTAATCAATTTAATTGATGCAGTAAAATTATAAATGTATTTACCTAAATTCATTGTTTTCATTCACCAATGAAATTTATTAATTTCAGTGATTAACTAAATTTATCGGTTTTAATTTGATCAATGAAATTTAATTTCTTTTAGTTTATTTAATTAGTTTCTTTAATTACAAAGAAGAGATTTTTTTTCAGGCCTAAAATTCCATATGTTCGATCATTTGTTTATTATTTATTATTATATTCATGAATTATTATTTATAATCAATAATTATATTAATATTATTATATATTAAAATAATAATTAAATTAAATTAATTAAATAATTATTATATTAATATAATTATTATTTTATTTATTTATAAGTCTTTATAAGATCTCTGAACGAATACGAAAATAATTGCAATCGCTAAAAATCTCACGTGTCCCGAACGAAAACATTTTTTTTTTTTTTTTCAACATTTGCTCGACATTGAACGCGAGTTCGAGCATACGTCGATGAAACGTTTGCGAGCCACCACATATAAGTCGTGGAGTTCGAAGTTCGCGGAGAGTATATGAGGTTCGCACTTTGAACGCGAGACGATCGTTCGGATATACTCGAATCGTTAATTGGTCTTGCACTTCATCAAAGTCTTTTCATTTAACGCTTCGAGATTCACATTTTTTTCTCAAAATATGCCCAGGTTCTCACCGTTTCGAAAAACGGTACGAGAAAAAACGACTTGGAAAACTGACTTGTGAATTACTTTGAATATCGAAAAATCCTTTGGCACACATTTTTTACACATGTTGATGTAATTTATGAAAAAAAATTGATTTTTTCGAGCCGAGAAACTAGAGGACCCCTTAAACCCCTTAAAATTGACAAATTTTCCCCATTTAACCCCTTAAAATCGACAATTTTTTCCTCTTTAACCCCTTAAAATCGACAATTTTTCCCTCTTTAACTCCTTAAAATCGACGAATTTTCCAATAAATTCCATAATAGTTTTGTTGTGTAATTATCAGCGTTAATAAATTTGATCGACGGAGTTGCTATCAGCGTAAATTACAAAGTACTCGAATTGTGCCGGCCGGCCGTCGAAATCTCCCGAGATTTTCTCGCGTTCTATGTCAATCGACCACGCTATACGATTTATTGCCTTCGACCTTCGAGAGGGTGGAGAGGTCGACGAGATTAATAATTGTATTTAAAAAATTTTTTTTATTATTATTTTTAATTTTGTTAATTTAAAAAAAAAATCTTTTTATTTAAAAATTTTTTTTTTATTTTTTTTTTAATTAAAAAAATTTTTTTTTCATTTAAAAAAATTTTTTTTAATTAAAAATTTTTTTTTTTATTATTTTTTTTATTATTGCAATTTACGTAATCGTATACTCAGAGTTCGAGCGTTGGCGGGAGCTTCTCTTCGATTCCAAGTTCAGCAGACTTTTATTGTCGTCCGTTCCTCTCTCTCTTGGCAGCGATGTCGAGCAACCCAGTTTCCGTAGCGACGCAAAACGAGAAAATGAAACGCACGAGTCTAGCGTAGTTTCGATCGATAACCCGAGAATAAATTCAACGAGGTTTTTTCCTCGCTCCATTTTCTTGTTTTTTTTTTTTTCATCGCGATTAATAAATCAGATCGGTTCTGTTATTATCTCGACACGGGATAAAGATCTTTCGTTACGATCTTTATTCCGATTTAATCCCATTAAAATTACGAATCGATGGAAACTTTCCGCGTGTTTATTTATTTTGTTTATTTAATTATTATTTCGTTGAATTAAAGGCAAATAAATATGAGTTAAAAAAAATAAAGTTTTTTTATTTTATTCCTTTGATACGAATATTTAAAAAAAAATGTATTCTTTTAATTCAAATATTTTTTAAAAATTTCAATTTTTTTTAGAAATTTTGAAAAATTCCCAGAATTGTAACTTTTATCAATATATTTATATATGTCATATTTTTTTATAAAAACGTTTTTATTTATTCAGGAAATTCATTTTTCCTCGCACTGTGAAGGGAGAAAAAAAACAATAAATGTTATTATTAATTAGGGAAGTTGAATTCCGTTCAGCAGGTTCGATGTATGATCCATGACGAAACGGGGGCCTTTTTTCTTTTGCCTTTTTTTTCCTTTTTTCGCGTTCCAAGAGATGTTGTGCAACGTTCGAAAGTGAAACTGCACAAATTGGGATTGCGAGAGAGTCTCGAGTGCCTGGAGCACGGTGGGGGGGTGTTAATTGTACCGAGAGATTTAAAGTACAAGGATAAGATCGCGAAAGGATGAAACATCGATTCTGTTAAAGGGCAGCATATAGCATTTTCCCATATGATCGGTTTTATTGGTTTAATTACTTCGATTATGTTTTTTTAATTTCGTTTACGAAAAGTTCGTATTTATTTACGTATATTATAATATTCAATATTATAATTATTATTATTAATAATGGTAATTTTTATTTATGTATCATAATTATAATAATATTAATATTAATAAAGCAGTTGGGTGCGTGGATAAACATGTAATCGAAAAGATTTTCCTGATACCCGTTTAAAAAAAAATTTTTTACTTTTTTTTTACAAATTAAACAATTTTTTTTTTTTCAAATTTAAAAGTTAATTTTTTAAATTTTTGAATAAAAAAATTTCAAAGTTAAATTTTAAAAAATTTTAAATAAAAAACAATTTTAAATAATTTTTTTTTTAATTTAATTAAAAATTTTTATTTTAAATTCGATATTTGAAAATTTGAAGAAAATATCACGATTGATCAAACGGCTCTTTCCTTTGCGTTCATTCATAAGCCCGAGCGTTATCACATCTCGATTGAGCGAAAAAAAAAAGCTGACAACAATTTCTGTATCCTCGATCATCACGCCACGATCTTCGAACGAAATTATTGACTTATTTGCGATTCGTCATTTCCCGTCGCAATCTCGAGTGAAATCGACATCCGAGCTGAATTTACTGGGATTGCCGGGCATAAAAAAAAACTCGAATACGAAACACGAGCGATTAATACGCTTGACGTAAATGGCCTTGTCACGATGAAGTAATTCCGTTGGGTCGAACGAAAGCTCGGCTTGCCAATTTGCAAAAAAAAAAAAAACACACGCATACTTTATCAGCCTGTTTTGCCCGAGAATTTGCAAAGCCCGGCAACTCGAAACCCCTTAATTCACGTTGCGCAATTTCGGACCTTCGGATATTATATTGCAGAATTTTTCTTTTTTACTAAAAAACCTAAAAATGATTTATTGTTACTCAGAATTTTCTGTTTAAAAAATTAATTGTTTTAAATTAAACATATTTATTCTCGAAATATTAAGATATTTTTATATATTTTATTATAGATTTTTTATAGATTACGAACATTTATTTTTATAGATTTATAGATTTTATAGATTACTTAATTACTTGATTTTGTAAATTACTAAATTTATTTTCTGCGTTTCTTAATTGTTCACATCTCCGTCGTCCAAACGATATAACGACTCATATTCGTTTATTTCAATTACGTGCGTAATTTTTCACCGACAAACGAATGGAATGTAAAAACAGATCGAGGAAACTTTGCATTCGCTCAGTACATTTTTACCGCGCGCGACATAAGTACAGCTGAATAAACTAGATCACGTATTTACCTAGGGCACAAGTGAATACGTTTATTAAAACCGAACACAACCTTTTCGCTATCTCGTACAAAATCGAAATACGGAGAGTCCATTTTTGTCTTTACAATCATTTTTTTCTTTTTTTTCAAAAATTTTAATATGGCGAAAAAACAATGAGAAAATAAAGAACAAAAAACCAACAAAAATTGGGGTTTTTTGTTCTTTTTTTTCTTATTGTTTTTTTCGCGATATTAAAATTTTTGATATTTTAATATGGCGAAAAAACAATGAGAAGAAAAAGAACAAAAGCCCAAAAAAATTGGGGTTTTTTGTTCTTTTTTTCTTCGTTCTTTTGTACTTTTTTCTTCGTTATTTTTTTCTTCGCGATATTAAAATATCAAAAATATTCATATGGCAAAAAAACAATGAGAAAAAAAAGAACAAAAACCCAAAAAAATTGGAGTTTTTTGTTCTTTTTGTTCTCATTGTTTTTTTGCCATATGAAAATTTTTGATATTTTAATATGGCGAAAAAACAATGAGAAAAAAAAGAACATAAAACCCCAAAAATTTGGAGTTTTTTGTTCTTTTTTTTCTCATTGTTTTTTCGCCATATAAAAATGTTTGAACAAAAGAAAAAAAACTATTGTAAAGTCAAAAATGTGTTGGTGTTGGAGTAGGTTCAGGCGAAAACACGTGACAGCACAAATTCGATTCTCAATCATATAACCGTAAAAAATTTGCTTGGGGTCCACTGGACCCCGTGTGACCATAACGGGTTAAAATTGACGCTAATGCTGCAAAACTGATGCTAAAATGCTTTTCGTGAAGCCAAAGCTTGACCAAGTTTATTTTTACTATGAAAATGAAACGTGACAATATTTCGGTATCTATTCTCAGGCACTGTGTTCGTTCGCGTTTCTAGGCCATTGCTCCGGCTCTAAAAGCTTCAATTTCGAAATTGCACGATTTTTTTGCAATTGCTTCGGTGGCTCGTCAACTGCGTCGCTATTCGTTATCAGCTAGTTTGCTGATGGATTTACTCGGCCTATCTTCGTGCGGAGTGCAAAAAAAAAAATTACTACGAGGAAACTTTTCAGCTTGTGAAAACCCTAAATCGTGAAAAATCGACGAATTTTATTTTTTTTTTATCGATTTTGAAATTAAAGTCAACCCAAACAATTGAATTCTTAATTTATAAATGGAAATTCCCATTTTAAATAATCGATCCCAAAAGATCGATTAATTAAAATATTTTTCCCTTGGATGGCACAGGGAAACTGGCTAAAAACTGTAAACTCAGGATCTGTTCAGATTCGTTTTCGAAAAAATCAAACAATAAATGGTAATTTTTTTTTTTAGGATTGCAGTCTCATCGAGCAGCAATCGAATGCAGCACTCTCAAAAAAAAAGGACGATAAAATCGAGCCATTCGAAAAGACTCGAGTCAACGAAATCAAAAAAGTCCATTCTCGGAGATTTCGAATAAGGAAAAAGTCGATTCGTGACGCACGACGATTAAACCACCAAAAATCGCGTGATCGGTCACCTGATTGTCTTTTTTCGAAATTTTCGATTTTTGCGAGCCCCGTGGAATGAAGAAATCAATTTCAGCCTGAAGGACTCACTGAGAGTCGCGAGAGAATTGATAAAACGCTCGAAAAATAAATAATCGAAAAAAAGTACAAAATACGATCCGTCGATAATAACGGAAATTTTGAATAATTTATAAATAGCAAAAAAAAGTCGAAAAGGAAAAATGTATGCTGCGCACAGAGCTGGAAAGGCCCTCGCTAGGCAGAGGGTCACCCTCCAAATATTATACTTGAATGGGAAAAATTTTGGAACCGATGTACAGTACAAACCTATCAGAAGTGTTCTCGTTGCAAACAGAGGTAAGATTTACATTTCATTTTCGTTCGATTTTTTTTTCGATAAAAAAAAACGTGACCTTGGATTATAAGTTTCCATAAAAAAGTTTGCACTATAATTCACATATCCCATTATTAAAGCAACTTACAGTTGCTTCACTATTCAACTCGAAACTGCAGTCAAAAATGAACTCATTGATTAACTCAGGATTTGTGGTTTTCAAAAATTCGCTGGTACCTGAATTAAACTTCTTTTTTTTAATTCAAAGTTTTTTTTTCTTTAAAGTTGAATTCTACTAAAAAATCTCAATTGAAAAAAAAATCCACTTCAAATTTTCCAGATAATTTCACTTCCAGAAAATTCAAAAATTCCAAAAGTCCAGAAAATTTCAAAATTCCAAACTCCAGAAAATTCAAAAATTCCAAAAGTCCAGAAAATTGAACTTAAAGCTTGACAATTTTTTAACTCAAATTTTAGGACTTGTGGAATTTTCTGTAAGTGAAATGAACTGAACGATTTAAAGTGGAATTTTTTTCAATTGAGAATTTTAACTGAAACTTTTTTTATTACGTAGACGTCTTTCAACTGACGGTTTTGGAATTAAGAGTTTTGTAATGGGAATTTTTCAACTTTTTGTATTCTATAGTGTAGAAGTATTTCAAAATGCATTTTTGCTTCAAAAATATTGCCAAATCGTCTTGCAATTTCTTCATCGATGATCCCACGAATTTCGATTAAATTTTTTCTTTTTTTCCAGGCGAAATCGCCATTCGAGTTTTCCGAGCATGTACCGAGCTGGGAATCCGTTCAGTGGCGATATATTCGGAGCAGGACAAAATGCAGATGCACCGTCAAAAAGCGGACGAGGGTTACATGGTGGGTCGAGGTTTGACACCGGTCGCAGCGTATCTCAACATTCCCGAGATCATCAAAGTAGCAAAGGAGAATAACGTCGACGCCATACATCCCGGATATGGATTTCTCTCCGAGAGATCTGACTTCGCCCAAGCGGTGATCGACGCAGGGATGCGATTCATCGGGCCATCACCGGAAGTCGTGCAAAAGATGGGAGATAAAGTAAATGAAAATTTTGAGAAAACATTTTTAACGTCATTCTCCATCGCTTTAAACGTTTTTTATTTTTGAAATTTTTTTTTTACGAAAAACTGTCGAAAAAAAGGGCTAAATTCGATACTTTTTGTTTGGGTTTGTTTGGGTTTTTTTTGGGTTCAAAACGCCGCCATTTTGTCAAACTAAAAAAAAACCTCTATAAACTAATAAATCAACTAGTAATATTTTAAAATCGCGCAGTACGTGAAAAAAAAATGAAATTTTTTTTGCATTGTCCAGGTGGCAGCTAGACAAGCCGCGATCGCCGCTGGAGTACCAATTGTACCAGGCACCGACGGTCCTGTCAGAACCTCCGACGAAGCTATGGAATTTTGCATGAAACATGGTCTTCCGGTTATATTCAAAGCTGCTTATGGCGGAGGAGGCAAAGGTCAGTTAATCGACCAACCGATCATTTTCCATCCATAGGGGTTGGGGTAGGAAACTCACATTTCGATTGACCAGATGGCTCAAAATTCCAAATTTTTAAATAGTCCGAAACTAAAAATTTCGTAAAGGTTTACGGAATTTCTTTGGGTTTGTTTGGGTTCGTGACTTCGATTTTGAAGCCTTGATTGTAAACAAACCCAAACTGAAAAATTTACAAAATTTGTAGTTTCGGTAAATTCGGAATTTTGAGCTTTCTGGTCAATCGAAGTTCGAGTTTCCTACCCCACCCTCATCCATAATTGCCAGCTGAATCGTTCATTTGAATTTCCGTTATTTGTCAATCAACGATTATCCATTTTCTTTGTTTGGGTTTGTTTGGGTTTGTTCATGGACCAAAAGGTATGCGCGTTGTCAAGCAAATGGAAGAAGTGAAGGAAATGTTCGAAAGAGCTTCCTCCGAAGCGAAAGCTTCCTTCGGCGACGGAGCGATGTTCATCGAGAAATTTATCGTCAGACCGAGACACATCGAAGTTCAATTGCTCGGTGATCACGCCGGTAACATTGTTCATCTCTACGAGCGAGACTGTTCGGTGCAACGTCGCCATCAGAAGGTCAACGAAATACCAGAATTTCCATTTTTGGTCCGTTCGTCCGATGAAATGGAATTTTATTTCTTCGTAATTAGGTCGTCGAAATAGCCCCTGCACCGCGATTGGATACGAAAGTTCGAGACAAAATGACCGAGTACGCGATCAAACTTGCTAAACACGTTGGATACGCGAATGCCGGTACTGTCGAATTTTTGGCTGATGATTCCGGCAATTTTTACTTCATCGAAGTCAATGCTAGGCTCCAAGTCGAACATACCGTTACCGAAGAAATTACTGGGTAATTATTGAAACTTCGTTACGTTAATAACAGCAAAGTAATTATTACTTTAATTACCTCAAAGTAATCATTACTTTAATTACCCCAACGTAATCATTACTTTAATTACCCCAACGTAATCATTACTTTAATTACCTCAAAGTAACCACTACTTTAATTACCCCAAAGTAATCATTACTTTAATTACCCCAAAGTAATCATTACTTTAATTACCCCAACGTAATCATTACTTTAATTACCTCAAAGTAATCATTACTTTAATTACCCCAAAGTAATCATTACTTTAATTACCTCAAAGTAATTATCACTTTAATTACCCCAAAATAATTAGTGATTCAATTACCCCAAATTAATTAAATCAAATAAATAAATACAAAGCGTATAAATGAAGTTTCACTGTATTACAGAATCGATCTGGTACAATCGCAAATCCGAATCGCCGAAGGTATGACTCTGCCGGAACTCGGAATGACCCAAGATAAAATAGTGCCCCAAGGATTCGCGATCCAGTGCAGAGTAACCACCGAAGATCCGGCAAAGGCTTTCCAACCTGATGCCGGCCGTATCGAAGTTTTTCGTTCGGGCGAGGGTATGGGAATACGATTGGACAGCGCTTCAGCGTTCGCCGGAGCTATCATATCACCTTACTACGATTCGTTGCTTGTCAAGGTTACGGTTCATTTGTTTTTGGAGTTAATCAAGAGTGCTTTCAATCGGGTCGAAGTCAAAGCACTGGAAAATTTTCGGAAAGTCGGAAAAAAGAATTTTAATCTCTTTTTTGGTAGGTTATAGCCCACGCTGGTGACCTTCAATCGTCTTGCGCTAAAATGAATCGCGCACTTCGGGAATTTCGAGTTCGAGGTGTAAAAACCAACATACCGTTTTTATTGAACGTTCTGGAGAATCAAAAGTTCCTCAACGGGATCGTCGATACGTATTTCATCGATGAAAACCCACAACTTTTCAAGTTCCTTCCGAGTCAGAATCGAGCACAGAAATTGTTGAATTATCTGGGCACGGTTCTCGTGAACGGGCCCAGTACACCTCTCGCTACGTCCCTCAAACCCGCCGAAATAAAACCCGCAGTTCCCGAAATCCCCGTAGGTAAGTATTACCAATTTCCATAATTTTCTACTTTTTGTTTTTATCCGTCCAGCGTGATTTTTTTTTTCCTCAAAATCGGCTGTTTCATTAGTTAAAGTCACTGAAACGATATAACCACAGTGGGAAGATTTCCGGTCATTTGATACATATCTATCGTGAAGCTTCGCCACAATCGTGAAATCGAACATTCACGTTTTCGTTGCTTTTCCAACCGAGTCGAAACGTGACTTTCATCCGGAGGGACAAATCCCTACGAATCGTGTTTTCGACTCGGAGAGAAATTTTTGTCGCTTTCCTGAATATGGATACAGATCGAGGACCAACTTTTGGCTCATTTATGGGTTTTTGAAAAAAAAAAGGCTTTCGATGAATCGTTCAAATTGCCTATAGGATCATTCTTACGAATAAAAAAAAATTTTTTTTCGCGTTTGTGGGTTTATCAAACTGGAATAATCGTCATTGAATTTCAAGCTCATATCAGCCATTGGTCGATCACTCATCAGTTCTCGGGATATATAACAAGTGTAGGAAACATATATAAGAATTTAGTTCTTTTCACAAATGTCTGAAATCCTTCACAAAGTCATAAACGCGCGCACGCAATATCACTTCTAACGGGAATGCTTTTTTTTCATTATTTTTCGTTTTCGGCGATTTTTGTTTGTTTTGTAGACTATACTAAGATAGCAGCTGCGGAAGTTACCGAAGACGAGGACATCACAGGTACGCTCCCCGATGCCCGATAAGTTGACATTTTATTTTTCTTTTTCTTCGTTTTGCTTTTAACGATCGCAGGGTAATCAAAGATCACCGAATCATGATTTTTCTCTAACCATCGTTACGTGAAATTATCGTTGGGCTTACAGGGGTTAGATCGACGAATGTTTAGAGAATGGCTTTCGAGGTTGATGAAAAATATCGAGACAAGCCTCAATAGTAAAAAAGAGTTTTGGCAACTTTTCAGATCTGTTGGAACCTCCTCGAGGTTTACGTCACGTATTGACGGAAAAAGGACCGGAAGCTTTCGCGAAGGCTGTTCGTCAACACAAAGGACTTCTTTTGATGGACACGACTTTTCGCGACGCTCATCAATCGCTTCTGGCTACTCGGGTCCGATCTCACGATCTCTTGCTGATATCGCCTTACGTAGCTCACAAATTCAGCAATCTTTACGCTCTGGAGAATTGGGGTGGTGCGACTTTTGACGTTGCGCTTCGATTCCTCCACGAGTGTCCTTGGGAACGTTTGATCGACATGCGTAAAGCTATACCCAACATTCCCTTTCAAATGTTGTTGCGAGGTGCCAACGCTGTCGGTTACACCAATTATCCGGACAACGTCGTATACAAATTTTGCGAGCTCGCGGTCAAATACGGAATGGATATATTCCGAGTCTTCGATTCTCTCAATTATCTGCCAAATTTGATTCTCGGTAAGTGCATCCAGCCGCGACGTCCAAAGATATGGAATTTTATGGAATTGTCGAAAATGACGAATGATAACGATCATCAATGGATTGGCAGGTATGGACGCTGCCGGTAAAGCAGGTGGAGTCGTCGAAGCCGCAATTTCGTACACCGGTGACGTAAGCGACCCGAATCGCACGAAATACGATCTCAACTATTACACGAAACTGTCGGATGAATTGGTAAAGGCTGGAACTCATGTACTCTCCATCAAAGACATGGCAGGTCTTTTGAAACCCAAAGCAGCTGGAATTCTGATCGACGCTATTAGACAGAGGCATCCTGACATACCGATACACATTCACACTCACGACACTTCCGGTGCTGGCGTAGCGTCCATGTTGGAATGCGCCAAGGCTGGCGCGGACGTCGTTGACGTAGCTGTCGATAGCATGTCCGGAATGACGAGTCAACCTTCCATGGGTGCAGTCGTTGCGTCCCTTCAAGGTTAACATTCCCGGATTCCTCATCAGCGCCAATTCTCTGACAATGTTGACAGCGATGAAATTGTTGATTTTCAGGCACGCCTGAAGATACGAATTTCAATTTGAGCGACGTGTCCGACTATTCGGCTTATTGGGAACAAACGCGCACTCTGTACGCTCCCTTCGAATGCACGACTACCATGAAATCCGGAAATGCTGATGTTTACCTGAACGAGATACCTGGTGGTCAATACACGAATCTCCAGTTCCAAGCTTACTCCCTCGGACTCGGTGAATTTTTCGAAGACGTGAAAAAGGCTTACAGAGAAGCGAATATTCTACTCGGTGATATCATCAAAGTCACACCGAGTTCCAAGGTCGTCGGTGATCTCGCTCAATTTATGGTACAGAACAAACTCACTGCCAAGGACGTCTTCGATCGGGCCGAAGAATTGTCCTTCCCGAAATCGGTCGTGGAATTCTTGCAGGGCGCTATTGGCGAACCTCACGGAGGATTTCCCGAACCTTTCAGGTATCCTATAGAAATTCGCTTTTTCTATAGATTCTTCTAAACTCAATCGAAACTCCAGTCAATTTTAACTTTGTATTTTTAGGGCTAGAGTGCTGAAGGACATGCCAAGAATCAAGGGTCGACCCGGCGAAAGTCTGAAACCTCTGGATTTTAATCAACTGAAAAAAACCCTCGAAGAGTCACATCCACACGTGACGGAAAAGGACATAATGTCCGCGGCGCTTTATCCTCAAGTCACCGAAGATTACTTGATCTTCAGAGAACAATTCGGTCCTGTCGACAAACTCGACACCCGGATATTCCTTACCGGACCCAAAGTCGGCGAAGAATTCGACGTTACCATCGAAAAGGGAAAAACTCTCGGTATCAAAACCCTCGCGATGGCTGAAGATCTCACGCCCAATGGAGAACGCGAAGTTTTCTTCGAAATGAATGGCCAGCTGAGATCCGTCTTCATCAGAGACAAGGAAGCCGTCAAGGTAAACTTCCGGATTCTTCAATTTTTTTTATCCATCAAAATCAATGAGATTCTATTAGCTAATACATCAGCCTTTTTGTATCAACCGATTCATCAATGTCCCAATGCATTTCGAAAGAAAATTTCATTCGATAATTACCTCCGCGATTGCATCAGGAAAATACACGCTGATGAATCATTTTCTCTTCCAGGAACTCCACATTCATCCCAAAGCCGACAAATCCAACAAGAATCAAATCGGTGCGCCAATGCCGGGTGAGGTAATCGACATTAGGGTAAAGGTCGGCGATACCGTTAAAAAAGGTGACGCCCTCATCGTTCTTTTGGCAATGAAAATGGAGACTGTCGTTCAAGCACCGAAAGCTGGCAAAATCGCCAGCCTCGATGTACAGATAAACACCAAACTCGAAGGTGACGATCTTCTTCTCACCATTGAATGAAACAACATCGAGACTGAAATTCAACGAAAGGCTTCTTCGAGCCAACGAAACACGAGACTCCAAACGTTCGAGAATCGTTCTGTTGACAACGAGTGAAAGTCTTTTTCTGAAGTCTACGATTCGTCTTTTTCTACTGAACGAGAATAGAATTTCGGAACTCCAATCGCTGCCATTAGATCCAACGATCTTTCCCTATCTAATTGAGTAAAAAAGTTGAAAAATGGTTATGCGCCGAAAATGTATCATTTGGACTGTGATAAATCTCATGATGCTGCTGCCACAATTAATGAGAATTATTCAGGACGAATTCAAAAAATTGAATTTTTTCAATTTTTTTTTTGTATCCGGTACATCATTTTGAAAATGCCAATTATGCGATTCCGTAAAAACTTACCAAACGGAAAAAGATTTTTTTTGCCGAAATAAATTCGGTTTTTTGTCGCAGATAGAAAAATTACAGGATCCCTAAAACTTTTGGCCGAGGCTGTACATTCCGGGTGAGTCACTGGGAATTTTGCACTCAAGAACTGCCGGAGATATTAATTTAGACGAAAAAAGACAAAATCTGGGTTCGATCGCGTCGTTTTTTTCTACGTGGCATTCTGATTTCAAGGTCAGCTCTGTTAATGAATATCTCGAGTATCCTTTTTTTCAGTGACTCATCCGACGCATCAATAGCGCCGGGACCGACGTTTTACGAATTTAGGAAATCGATTCACGTTCGACATCACAAACGACAGAAACGTGATGTGAATATCCCTAAAACAATGACGATTGGTCGTGAACGCTTTGTTTTTTTTTTTAATTCATTATCGCTATTTTTATTTCGTCGATTTTTCGAATGTGCTCGCGATTTTTTAATTCAACATGGAAATGATGATGATGATGATGATGATGATTATGGTGATTTTTAAGACCCTCGTGCCGATGTAATTATCGTTTTTATTTTTTTTTACGATAAAAATATCTACAAAGCAGCCTGATATTGTGAAGATTGTTTGAAGGCTGGCACCCAATGAAACATCACGGATAAAATTACTCGTTAATTGTACATATAATAAAAAAAAGAGGATCTCGAATCCCGCAAACTCCATAAATAGAAAAAAATGTCTTGCGAGCGCTTAAAAAAAATGTTCAGTGCCCGATATCGCGTCATCTTGTCGCCGCTTGAAGTATACGTCATTCAATAGCTATAAATATATTTATGTTAAAAAAAAAGAAGCGTTAAAGGAACGATCTTCCAATTGACAAACTTATCACCCTCTTCCATAAAAGGCGATCCTCGTTGAATCATCGCTTTATTGTGAGGTGCGAAAAATGCAATTGCAACGAGACTTGATTTGTATATTTGTATTGCACAAGTGGGGAGAATAAAATCAGAGGGGAAACTCCGTTTGCAAATTTCAACGAGAAACGAGTTTTACGTGTGTTCTCTCGTGATTAACGGTCTTCGCGGAACGAAATCCTTCGGTTTATCGAGGATTGAAAACCGGTATACGAGTGAATATTCTCATGGGGAATTTTCGAAATTGAAAAATTACTGTTTTTTATTTGGTCGTGTTAAATTGATTTTTTTCATTTATCGATGGATATTTTTGATCGATTAAATGAATTGCATTAATTTGAGGGCTTTTTAGGTTGGATGAATTATTTATAGATTTATTATTTAGCATTTAATGTCTCGAATGTGCACAGACGAATGGGAAAATACGAGAGCAAATTAATACACGAAATTAAAAAATGTATAGAATTTTGTTAATGTTATTATTAATAGTATTGTTTAAATAAATTAAGCACACGATTTCAAGTGCAATGTGGGAGATCTAGAATTTTTTATATCAGCGATTATTTTACGGCACCGAAAATGTTATGAATAGTAAATTGTCAAAAGTTCGAAACAAAAATAAATGAGATTTAGTATTTGGAGAAAATGTTTTTTTAATCCGCTGCGATTAACAAAAATCCACGCCTCGGGACTTTCCATCATCGATGTTCTCTTCTCGGCGAAAAACATGAATTAGCGAAACGAAAATTCTTATTGACAAAATATGAGAAAAAAAAATTCGACAAATAGTAGAATTTATAGAAATTCGATAAATAGTAGAATTTATAGAAATTCGACAAATAGTAGAATGTATAGAAATTCGACAAATAGTAGAATTTATAGAAATTCGACAAATAGTAGAATGTATAGAAATTCGACAAATAGTAGAATTTATAGAAATTCGACAAATAGTAGAATTTATAGAAATTCGACAAATAGTAGAATTTATAGAAATTCGACAAAT
>JAPYZJ010002641.1:0-19774 GCA_030522765.1 Ophioninae sp. B BG-2022a | reverse complement strand
TAGTCCTAATGAAAACACAGAAGCAACTTTTTTTTTTAATCCCACAGAAGTCACAATTATGTGTAGTTCAAAAACCAAAAAAATAGAAAAACGTCGTTTCATTGTAGGTTAAAAAGAAGAACGACCCACATGTCGCTAGATCAGTAAAAACAGCAGTAATGGCATTGCTTCATTGCTGACATCACTATAGTTATTAACTCCGAAAAAAAAATTTCCAAAATAAAATACCCAAAGTAAAAAATATGGAAACGTCTATGAATATTATTCTAAAATAATTCATGTAAGGTTATTTTATCAAGAACTGTCATCCCAAAAATGTTCAATTTCGGTAACTTTTTAATATTCATTCAGTAATACCTTAAGGTGTCTAGTCTAGAGAGAGAAAAATAGGAAGAATTTTCGAAAATTTTTTTCGCCGCTTCTATGCTAGATATAACAATAAATTTTTATCCAGAACATCGGGTAAACCCTACAGAGTAGGAAAATTATTTTTTGTTTTGTCCAGAATTTTATGAAAAATTTGTAAAGGGCGCCAAAGTTGAGGCTGCAAAAAAAAATGTTCCCATGGCGGACAGATAATCTTCGGAACTGCAAGTCTTAAACAAAAACAAAAAACGTCATTTTGAAGAGGAAGTTTTGCCACGTGATAATTCACCACCGTTTTATAAAAATCGATATTAAGTAATGAACGAATTGCCTTCGAATTTCGTACATTTATTCAGGTTAAAAATAATGATATCGATTCCCTTGAAAACTAAAAAAACATTCAACTGATCGTTGTTAATGATTGAAAGACGATAACGAAAACAAACTTGGTCAAGTCTGAGCCAATATTATCTATGGAAGATAAAACTCGTTTTTATTCTTTTAGATCAATCAGATGGCAAAAATCGAGCACACCGTTGAGCCCCGGACGTTCAACGGTTCTTCATGAGAATTTTTCTAACGTCTTTCCTTATCAGTATTTCTTAATTAAACTTATTAAATACAATATTATATGAATACAATAAAATTTTAGAACGACCTTTCAAAATTAATGTCTTTAATTAACCCCGATATTCAGTAAATGATAAATCAATTAATTCAGTTTTGATTAAGGGGCTTACTAATCCCTAAATTATTATAATGCAATCAATTCTTTTTAGATTATTTTGGCAGGAAAGTTCCAACAGCTTTCGGAGATTTTTTTTACTTTTTTTTTACTTAGGTTAAATATTTTAATTTTATTAAATAATTGAATAATTAATTTTACTTAGGTAAAATAGGTAAAAAAGTGATCTTGACCGTCAGATTTATCAGAATCATTATATATCTCTGCATATACACATCGATTTATCCAACTAATAAATTTAATATGCCAACAAGATTTCTCCGCGATTACATAGGATAATGCTGTTAACAATGGGAGCTGGGCCTGGTAGTCTACGTAACAGTATATTTGCCGGTGATTAGGCACCCCACAGAGATTATACAGTACATGCACCACTAACCGCACTATTCACCGAAGGAAACTGCACGAGTTCGTATATTTTATCGTTTAGATTGCAAACGCATTTGACTCGCACAATGTCGTATCGCAGACTTCTATTCTTCGCTCGCACTAATGTGCATCTATATCTATATACGATCACGTATGCATGGGTCGTTTTGCATCTAGCGAGCGAAACATTGTTCCAAAAGCCTTTATTGATTTATCCTCTCTTTATTTTTCTTGGTTGACGAAAATCGACCCTTAACGGTTATCATTATTCTTATCATGTTCGCTATCCCAGCCTGCTCGATTCTTTGATCGAAATCTTCTGTCATCGTGATTTTCAAATCACTCGATTTTTTGTAAATTAAAAATAAAATCAAAATTTAATTTGGTTAATTTTTAATACTTATTTACTATTTACTTCAATTGCTATTTATTTTTTAAATCACTTTTTTGTTACTTAAATTAGTTTGTGTTTTGCTTCATTTACATTTTTATGTTTTAATTTACACGTTGTTTTTTTATTTAGTATTGGAATACGTCAAGATAAGGGAAAAGTTGATTTTTATTACTATTTTTATTATTGTCTAGTATCAGTATCGTTTCTTTTTTATTTTTCCATATTAATTTACTTTCGATTCACTTGTTTAGTTGATTAATTACTTACTTCAAGTACATTGCACTTTTATATTAAAATATAAATTTCAGTAAAATTAATTTTCTCACCTTTTGCTCAAGTCACTTTAAAAAAATATTTTTATTTATTATTTGTTTTATTAGAATATTGGAACACATCGATACGTGAGAAAATTTAATTTCCATTGTCAATTTTAGTGTCATTGAATTCGCGTGATTTGGAAAACGAATTAACTGAAAAGATTTTGGAGGGGAGGAGTTTTTGAGTCGAAATAACCTGTGGACAAAGTCTCGGTGGGATTTCGTAGATGGAAGATGTTTAATTTTTTTTTATCTTTACCAAATGACTGAGGAGGTTCGATAATGAAATAATTTAATGAAAGACGAGTTCTAGGAAACGGAACTGTTTCTTGTTGGGTTTCTTGTTAGTAATCGCGGCCGGGCCCGAGGCGGATTGTTAATTGTTATCGAATAGTAGAAACGATGTTACGGGGTCTCTCGTGTATCTCCTGGGTCATACATAATTTGCTTATCGAGATACTCCGACCTGTTCAACATTTTCCAATCCTTGCTTCCCGCTATTCTCCGGCTTCGTACCCTTTTGATTATTCAACTAATGTTTTTTTTTATTCTTCATTCTCATGAACGAGTTATGAGCCCACGGCCAACTGAACTATAACAAGATCCGGACAACTTCTTTGTATCAGGTGAGTATGTATACGAGGCGACCTATCTCTTATCGTTGTTTCTATGGATTTGAAGTTTGCATCGTTCCAACGAATTTTTTTTTTCGCTTCAACTTTCATTATTATTCAAAATCATATATAGCAGCAATGTCGTGATAAGCTAAATTAATATCCAAATAAATGCATGATTTTCGTGGCTAGATGGTGAAAGAAAATTTATTTAAAAAAAAAACAGGATAGCGATGGCGTAAGCTTAAAGATCATTTTGTTCTCTACTTCCATCTTTTTTCTTCGTAGTCTTTTTTTATTGGTTTGTTGAACTAAATTTACGGACTTGATAAGGATATGCGGCAACAAGGGATGAAATGTATCATGTTCAGTAATGATAATAATAATGGTGTCAATAAGGAACGATAATAAAATTTGTAATAAGAGTAAGATGTATTGATTATAATTTGTAAGATTTTTAATTTGTAAGATTTGGATTTTCTAGATTTGTAATTTGAAAGATTTGTAATAATTTCGATAATAAAATTTGATAATAAGATTTGTGATATTTCGATATAACGATAAAATAGAATCAGCCAGACATCACGCTTTTCGACTCAAAATAGTCTTATATTTATTCAATTCAATAATGAACTTTAATTAGAATAATAATAATTCAAATACTTATCAAAGATAACTAAAGGAATTCTCAAAAATGATAAAAATAATTTAGCAAGATAAAAAAATGATCTTTGATAATTCTTTTATTAGGCGAGTTATAAATTGTTTAAAAAAATTGTAAGTAGTTTACGAGTAGAAAAAACTATTTTTAAATTTATTCCGATTGTCATTTGATTGATAAAAGTTAAATTTGATAAAATTACTGAGATGCAGTACTACGATAAACGTGAAAAGCCCCATAGGAGTGTTATATATCTATCGCGACGAGTAATCGTCTCGCTCGATTGGCTTCTCTTCTCCGTAATTTGCTAGCCCCCAGGACCGAGAGCAGACTTCTTATTCTTCCTCTTCTCTTCTTCGTCTTCTTCGGCTTCTTTTTTTGTCTTTTTTCGGTTGTTATCGCGTGGTGTTCCCTATCATCCTACGTTCGAACCTTTTCTGTATAGAAGCCCTTTACTTTTCTAGCGTGCGCTCTGTGTGCGTTTTTCCTACGTTTTTTTCTCTACTCGCGCGTGTCTTTCCATCCCTAACTCCTCGGGAATTGTCTTCATGATCTCGCCGAAGCATCTTCTTCCTGTCGGTTCAAACCGTGGCCTCGATGATGTAGACGTTCAAAATAATCGTTCGGGAAATGAAGTATCGTTGCATTGAAGTGAGGTTATGCGTGCAGAAAACACGATGCAGCTTGCTCCCACGATTATTTGCAGTCTCGCTACGTTCTAAGTATAGGGTTTTCACTATTTGTCTGCTTCCTTTGTCCGTAGAAGAACTTGTGCCATTATGCAGAGAAATATTGGGACGGAAATAGAAAGACTTGCGTATTTATATAATTTTGTTTTTAGAAAGATTTTTTATTCCAAGTACAATCTAAGTACACGTAGATTTTAGCTAAATCGTTCTCATTTCATTGTTTTTTATTTCAAGAGTTCGTAAAAATCGCACGAAGATGCAGTACCACGATTATTTATTCTAAGTCAAATCTAAGTACACGTACCATGTCCTTAGATGTTTCGCAATTCTTTATTTGTTAAAGATTTATTCAAGGCCAAACTAAGATGCTTCGATCCTTCATTCTCTGCCACTACGATTCTTCGTTCCAAGTTTATTCTAAGTACAATCTAAGTACACGTACCATGTCCTTCGATGTTTCGCAATTCTTTATTTGTTAAAGATTTATTCAAGGCCAAACGAAGATGCTTCGGTCCTTCATTCTCTGCCACTACGATTCTTCGTTCCAAGTTTATTCTAAGTACAATCTAAGTACACGTACCATGTCCTTAGATGTTTCGCAATTCTTTATTTGTTAAAGATTTATTCAAGGCCAAACGAAGATGCTTCGATCCTTCATTCTCTGCCACTACGATTTTTCGTTCCAAGTTTATTCTAAGTACAATCTAAGTACACGTACCATGTACTTAGATGTTTTGCAATTCTTCATTTATTAAAGATTTATTCAAGGCCACACGAAGATCCTTCGATCCTTCATTCTCTGCCACTACGATTTTTCGTTCCAAGTTTATTCTAAGTACAATCTAAGTACACGTACCATGTCCTTAGATGTTTCGCAATTCTTTATTTGTTAAAGATTCATTCAAGGCCAAACGAAGATGCTTCGATCCTTCATTCTCTGCCACTACGATTCTTCGTTCCAAGTTTATTCTAAGTACACGTACTTTCTAGTTAAATAATGCTCATTTTTGTTTCTTTTTATGCAAGGATTATTCAATGCCGTACGAAGTTCAAATCTCGCATTTCAGAGGGAGCAATCATGCTTCCGTTTTAATATGAAATTTCGTTTGCACGATGCCGCTCGGTTGAAACTCTCGTCAGAGTTTAACGACGTGGGGACATACGATTTTCCCGTTCCACCTACGTCTCACTGTTCTCTCCTTTATACGTATTCTCCGTCCCCCCTCCCCCTCTTCATCTCTACGTTATATTTCGTATAAGGCGAAGGCGAGTATACCCACAAACAGGGCTAGGGTGTCTCCATTCAGAGCTAAGCGTTTCCCTCCTCGCCGTGAAAACGATTGCTCCCACGTGAGAGATGTCTGGCTCATTAGGCATTCCTTCGGTCTGCGGTCTTATCGACCTGTACTACTTGTACACGGAACATGACGGGTCCGCTTGTGTACGCGGAATCAACGTGTACCCTTATTCCACTTCCGTTCTTTTTTTTTAATTCCTTGCCCTTCCCCCGGTTGCCCAACAATTTTATTGACATTTTTCATCAACCGCAAGCCATTGAAACTCGTCGATAAAAAAATGTTCCCTCTCTAGGGGCGAATAACGACGCTTTCAATTAATTCATTTATTTGAATAACAAATTAATTATTATTTAGTTAAGGGGTTGGGCTATCGTGAAAATTTTGTAAATTTACTATCGTGAAATTTAAAATTTTGTAAATTTACTATCGTGAAATTAAAAATTTTGTAAATTTACTATCGTGAAATTTAAACTTTTGTAAATTTACTATCGTGAAATTTAAAATTTAGTAAATTTACTATCGTGCAATTTAAAATTTAGTAAATTTACTATCGTGAAATTTTAAATTTAGTAAATTGACTATCGTGGAATTTAAAATTAAGTAAATTTACTATTGTGAAATTTAAAATTTAGTAAATTGACTACCGTGGAATTTAAAATTTAGTAAATTTACTATCGTGACATATTTAATTTTGTAATTTTACTATCGTGCAATTTAAAATTTAGTAAATTTACTATCGTGCAATTTAAAATTTAGTAAATCACCTTCGAAAATCCTTTGCGACCTCGTTTATAAGTGCTTAAATGATTCACATTTTTGTCAATTAAATTTCATAACTAACTACGTTAACTATTAATCAATCGTCGTACTTATTCCACAAAAAATACATTTTTTGAAATATTCCTGTTTTCAGGGTCGACACACAGAAGCCCAACCTCTTAACCGCTAGATCATAAATCAGGAATTAACTTGCGCGATATAATTTTACCCAATTGATGTTCGTGCTTTTTCGTTCGGTGCAAATTTAACGTAACGATTAGTCTGTCAATTTTTAACGTGCTGATAATCCATGGCGGAGCGGGGGGGGGGGGGGGGGTTTGTACTGCACGTGCGCGCATACAGCCGCCAATTTATTTGTCTCGCATCAATTTGATATTTTCATCCCGTTAGAAGGCACTTCGTGCATGTTGGAGTTGCCACGAAAGCACGCAGCCCGGAGTCATTTTCTCGTTTGCACATAAATGCAGTTTACCGGGATATTTATCCCAGCGTACTGAAAAGTTAGTATATTTGGAAGCTGTGCAAGTAACGTTGCCTGCCAGCGCGTTTTTGGCGTTGAAGAAAGAAATCGTTTAGTTTTTGACGTATCCTTGATTTCAGGAACGGGACAGTCTTCGTGATGACGTTTCTTTAAATACAACACATAGGTAGGTATCAACGCAAAAATTATTTTACATATAAGTCTTGAATTAATGCATTCATTTTTTTTAAGTACGGACATTAATGCGGATTGAGGACAATTATTATGTTTTTGTTTCGAACGAATCAAACCAGAGATTTCAATCCCACCAGGAGTAGAAAACAGGCATTTGTGATAGGCGTTCACTCTGACCCAAAAAATAAACAATTAATTGTATCAAAAAAATTAATGAAAAATTGTCAATATTTTTTCCAAAGTTTTCGAAATTTTTGGCGTTTCTAAACCAGTCCTGTGGAAGTTGGATCGATCCGACTATTTATCCTTCACTAGACGAGTTACTGGAAGAAAGGACATTTCGTTGATCCGAAGGGAGAGAATAAAAAACGAAGCAACGAAAGAGTCGGTTGATGCGTCGAGGGTGGATGTGGCAAATGAGCGTGGAGACAAAAGTAATGGATCGGCGTTTCTCGCTAGCCAGGAGAGATCTTTGAGGCGCTGGCTAATGGTTGCCGTTAGTCGCCGAATTTGCTCCTTAACGTTTCCCCTCGGAAGGTCCTCATGGAACGAGGAAGGTTGGAGGATTGGACAGGAGAGACCGAGGGAAGGAAAGATAGATACCTAGACGGGATAGGGAATCCTAGTTGGGATGCCAGCCAAACTCCAAGTAGTTAGGCGATATCCTTCGGGCAAGGATCTTCGACAGAATTTACGAGCATCACAAAAGGAAAGAGAGAGAAAGATGGGAGAACAGGATATGGGTTTAACTGGTCTGTAACAGAAGACCTTGTCCTGGACGTCCACCCTTTCCACCCTCCTAACCCTCCTTCTTTTCTCGCCAGGACTGCTCAGCCTCCTTCGACCATGTCCAACATAAATTTATCGCACTCTGGAGAATTGTCTCACCCCTAATCGAATTATTGAATCGAATCCTCACTGTGACAATAACAACGGAATCGCAGGATCAAACACGCCTAATGAAACTCCACTGCTCGTGTGGAGAGTCCGATCGAAATTAGCGTTGTTTTAATCCATTAGGATTTGGATTTGGCGTCAGAAAGTTAAACTTAAACTTTTAAAAAGTTTATGTTTAAGAGGAACTTAACACTTAGCGGCCACACTGGGGTAACTACACTAACAGAAAAAATTAAGGGATGAAAATTGCAAAATTTCTGCCGTTTTTCAAATGGCTGTATCTTCGTCAAAAATGGTCGTATCGGATTAATCAAAGAAGTCTCTACTTTCATGATCAAAATGATCATCAAGAAGATCAAGATTTCATGATCAAAAAATTTTCAAAGCCATGTGTATCGCTCAATCCTGAAGAAGTGAAAAGAAAATTGTCCAAAATTTTTCGGTTTTTCTTTCTGATATAAAACAATAAAACATCAATGAATTGTTCATTGAAATATTAGATAAGAACTCATCCGAAATATATATGAAACAATTCAGGAAATCAGCAACTACAATTTTTCAAAAATTCCAAATTTTTTGCGATTTTTGAATGTCTATACAGTCATCTACTTCAATGAGGATGAAGCCTGAAGGTAGAAAGTTGATCGGGTGCACTTATGTAGATCCAAGTACATTAAGATAGGAACTTTATACGTGGGTACATATACATATAAATGGATGTAAGGTATACTTGTATATGTAAGTCCACTTATATCTCTACATAAGTACACTCGGTTACGCTTCAGCTTTTGCAAATAGTTTTTTTCTTTTTATTTATTTATATATACGCGTACACGACATTATACCGTATCAATTAGCATACTTAATTAAATGTCTTCACTAGTGGTCAAAGAGTCGCGTGTGGATCTTCTGATGGCTGGACAAACCACGCAGAAATCGACCAGTGCGGGAATTTAAAAAAAAGGGGAAAAGCTAGTGCGCAGTCTGGTGCGCATAAAATATCAAGTGTGAAAGCGAATGAACTCATAGAATCAGAGAAACAGCATCATTTGCTCTAGGTGTACTGGACACTTCATGGAAAGTTGATTAATTTCGTATTTCCTCATTATTTCGGATAAAAGACAAAATTTGAAGATTTTTCGTAATTATTGTTTTATATTTTTTTTTAATGAAGTGATAGACGGTCTTGATATTTCGGCTGTGGAAAATCCGATTTAAAGGAAAATAGAAAACTAATGTTGGTTGAGAGAAAAAGTGGAATGAAATTTTGATAAAACGGCGAAATTTTTTTTTTTCGAGTACAAATAAGGCAATTGAATTTTTTTTAGACTTTAGTATGTTTGGTATATTTTCTTAGTAATTTAAACTTTGTACAGCATTAATTTTGAAAAAAATAAATACGATTCTTGATAAATTAGAGATCCGAAGAATTAATATTTTTCTCCATTATTCCTTTGCAAATTATTCTTCAATAAGAGATTAATCGAACCAATGCATATCTGATAAATCGGAGGTATTCTAGCATTTTTTTTAACAAAAAATAATGATATTGCACATTAACATTATTCGTTAAAAAATAATTGGAATTTTCGCCAAGATCTGTGTATCAATTGTGTTATTACGATTGTACAATTTCAACCTCGTAAGTTTGATATTTTCACGAGAAAATAATTTGAATATTAATCATTCTTTTGGGGCAAAAATTTCCGCAGTTTTCGCGAAGATGCGACTGTGAATGAAATGTCCCATAGACGAGGATCGACGATACATTCGCGTGCGGAGGCTCTTCTTTGAGATCGCGTGCTCCGAGGTCCAACGACTCTTTTTTTTTTCTTTACCCTCATCCCTCCTCGTTCTCTTATTTCCAAAGCTTACGTATTTTTTAACCCCCTACCCCCCTGCAACCGCCGATTTCATGTCTATCCCTCAATCCAGCTCGTATTACTCTTTCCTATATATTCATCTTTCTCTCTCTTTCGTTCAACAAGAATTCTGGTAGGTTAGTATAGGTTGAAGGGTGTAGGAGGAGACCTCCAGTCGCAGCAATGATTCTAAGATGTTAATCCAATCATCGATACGAAATGTATCGAAATTAATTTAATAATAGCAATGGCAATGTTAAATAATAATGGCAGAAAATAAATTATCATAGTAACAACATTAATAATTAAGATTCCAATAACAATAATAATAACAAATAATAATGACTTAACTTCTTTATTTTAATTATATTAATTAATGTTTTTCTATTTAAAGAATTTTATTGTACACAATAATAATAATAATAATAATAATAATAATGGTAATACAAATAGTAGTTTTGACATTTTTAATATTCAACACGTAATTTTAAAAAAATTCAGATATTAAAAGATTTTTGTATTTAAATTAGTTTACTGTAATACGTTTGAATCATTTTAACGTTAAAATAATTCATATACATTTTTATAATTTAATCTTTTCAAATTTAAACATTACCACGTTTATAAATATTAGTTTAAAAAATGGTCAATTTAATTGAAATGATTATCGTGAACAATAATAATGATAACACTATTGAAATACTAGCAGTTAATTGGTAGTAAGAATGATTGATATATATTTTGTCAAATTTGAACGATTCGATATGTTTTTTTCGGTGTTGCCTCGAATATTTCTTAATTGGATTTGCTTA
Source organism: Ophioninae sp. B BG-2022a (assembly GCA_030522765.1). NCBI lineage: Eukaryota > Metazoa > Arthropoda > Insecta > Hymenoptera > Ichneumonidae > Ophioninae sp. B BG-2022a. The sequence goes on along the minus strand of JAPYZJ010002641.1, from coordinate 9,315 downwards.
AATTATTCTTTAATTGATGGTCATTAGCCCGATTTGTAGTGAAGAGACATGAGGAAGCGATCGCGAGTAAGTGGTGGACGTTTGACGTTTGACGAGTGTAATTAACCTACAGTAGAGAAAGAAAAGGGAACTGAGACTTGATGAATGAGAAAGAGAAAAAGCGAAAAAGATTACAAAGATTAAACATTGAAAGATTTTAAAATCAATATTTTAATTGATTAAAGATTTCAGCAGTGTTATTAAAGCAAGATTAAAGCGAAGATTAAAGATTTAAGCAAAGATTAAAGATTTGAGCAAAGATTAAAGATTTAAGCAATGATTAAAGATTTAAGCAAAGGTTAAAGATTTAAGCAAAGATTAAAGATTTGAGCAAAGATTAAAGATTTAAGCAAAGATTAAAGATTTAAGCAAAGATTAAAGATTTAAGCAAAGATTAAAAATGTAAGAATTTAATATTAATTAAAAAGATTTAAAAAAAAGAAGCGACGTACGAGAAAAAAAAAAGGATTTTTCTCTGACGTAAAGACGAGGGGTTGGTTCAGTTGTGAAGAGGAACAGATTTACCAGGGTTCAGGGCAAAAAATGTCTTCTTTTTCGATTTTCTTTCTTGTTTTACTGTCTTTTGCACGAACCCCTCGTTTCCTCTCTCGTTCACTCTTTCTCCCTCCCTTTCTCATCCTTGATACGATGGAATCTAAATTAAACGCCTAATTAATTACGTCGCCCCAGAATCGCGGTTTCTCAGGGCTTCGCAATTAATTACCTCGTTCCTTCGCGCTGCAACGGGCGGCGACCGTTGTAACGACGAGGAATCAAGTGCAACACGGTGGCCAGATAGACTTCTCTCTCACGCCAGAGGCAAGATGGGAGATAGAGGCAGATAGTACGAGGTAACATTAAGGAAGTTATTTCCTCGTTACATCAGCGTTAGAATTGAGTAATTATTTTTGAACTCTTGCAAAACTCGAGCCAAAGTAATTATTAGTCCATTATAAGGCCAAAAAGTTCCTCGTTCCACATCAAAGAAATATTTACGTTTAAATCGGATTTTTGAAAACAGTCTCAAAAATCGTCGAGGGTACATTAATACCTCTTTTTTTACGATATTTATTGCTCGTGTAAAATATATTTGTCCATTAAGCGATAATATTTAAACCTGGGAAATACTTTGTTGATCGAAAATTGGTTTAAAAATAGAAAATACTTTTTTTTCGTACCACTTCAAATTCAAAAAGGATTCCTAGTAGAAATTTTGTAGATAGGGAAAAGAAATTACTTTTTTTTTATAGAATGATTTTTTTCTACTAGCTTTTACACGCGGCTTCGCTTGTGTTAAAATTTGCTGCGACCGTTTTCATTTTTGTGACTCAGTTTTGCGCTTAGCAAAAGATTTGGTGATTCATTTTTGTTATATAGATTATAAGAAAATGTTATCATAGGTGAACAAAATAAAAGCACTACACTTTTAGATAATTTAATTACTAATATGTTTTTTTTCCGCGCAATTAAAAGAATAACCAGATAGAAAAAAACAATAGAGCAAGACACGAAGAGTGTAGTCCGGCGAATTTTTCAGAAATGACAATGTCAATTGTTTTGATCAAATCATATATTTTTTATAATCAAATTTATATAAGTTCGAATAATTTCTGAAGAAATTCGATAACGAATAGAATTTTATTTCTCCGAATTAGAGAATTAACTGGATAACAAAATTAATTTGGAAGAAGCTGAGAAATGATTAAGTCGAGTTTCTTTATAAATTGCGTAGTCATTTTTTTGTAAAATGACGTATTTTAGTAATAAAATTGAATCGAATTGATCGAATTGATAAAATTGATCGAATTGAATTTTTCGATAAATTTTAGTAATAAAATTGATCGAAAAATTCAGTAATAAAATTGATGTCAAAAATTTTAGTAATAAAATTGATCGAAAAAAAGAATTGCGAGGTAAATTTCTGAAGAAATGTGATTACGAATGCTCTTCGCATTCAACGTAGCCCGAGATAAAGAACGCGAGTTTTCTTAAGCCGATTTCGATCGAATAAACAATTTCGAGGTTGGAACGAGAGACTGGGAGAAAAGGATTAGTGGAGCCCGCGGGAACCAGAACACCTGGACGAAATTGTTTCCAAGTTCGTTCGATTTTTAGCTCACCCTCTCTCTCTTCCTTCCACTTTTCGTCTTTCCCTCTTCATTCCTACGTTTCATTTTTGCACACCTACGTTTCCGGCACAGCCCTCTTCTTCGTTCCATCGTATCGTTTTTTCCCGCCTTGCCAACGGTTAAGCATAATAGAAATGAAAATCCGTGAGAGAAAAAGAAAAGCTCGCCATCTTTGGAGGCCTTAAGGGAATCCTCTCGTATACACGGAATCCTTGCCCGCGTGAATCCAAGGCTCGTGTTTCCCTCTTTCACAAGGATTATGAGTGTCTGGTATGGATCACAATTCCATGGTGGTCATGGGGTTCTCAAGGGTCTCTTGTAGAAATATTGCCACAGAAAGAAAACACGATTATCTTTCTCATCGTTTTTCGTGGTTTTTTGCAAAAATATTTCAATATGATACAAAGACAGTAAAATTTGCATAAAAAGAAAATAATTTCGTTTGAATAAAACAAGGCTAGACAAAGCTAAAATATGACGTGATGGCAAATAGACGATTTTGAAAATTACCACTGTTTTTAAAGATCACTGTCAAACAATAATGTTGAAGTTTGATCGAATAACGTTGAATTTTGAAAACATTTTATCGACCTGAAAGAAAAAAAGTTGGCCCGGAAATTTCGAAAAAAACACTCGAGAAAAAAATAAATGTCAGAGAAAAAATCTGAAAAAATTCCAGGCGATTTATTATGAAAATACGCAGTTTTTTGTATCCTTAAGAATTTCTCTTGAAACCTATCGTTCTTGGGTTATTTTGAATTTTGCAAAATTTATCGTTTTTCGCAAAAAATGAAATAACTCAAAAAAAAAATCGCAAAAATTGTTTAAAAGCGCAATATGGAGCTTCTGTGTTCCCTTTCAAGTTTTTCTGCGTAAAAAAAAAACAAAAAATTTGTCTTATAATCGGCGCCGGATTCGCGATGGTCGAAAAAAGGCCTAAAAAAGGCCACGTACCAAAGACCGTACCGAGTAGAAAAAAAAATAGAATAAAATATTTAAATAGAGTAAACTGAAGCCTGGTATATCTTCTTTAAAACGCCGCTTTGGATTTTCGAATATCTTTTTTTTTGCAGAGTTATCAAACTTTAAGTGCGGAAAAAATTATCGACTGGTGTATCCAAACTTTTAAACGGTAGTGTATATTGTTGATGTAATTAGTCAATATTCAGATTTCCCATCATTTCTCTTTAATTAATCGTTAAAATAATCCCTACTTTATAAATAAACTACAAAATACGATAACCCATTTTACGGACTTGAAACTCAACCCAATCAATCGCTCGATCAAAAATCGTAATAATACTACAACACTTCGAATTTGCATCGATTTATTTCGATTTTGCCTTAAAAATCGAACATATCGATTATTATCCCACACGAGACCATATCAAATGCCCACAATCGTAACTGCCAAATTATAACTTGAAAAATTCCAAAATATTTCCTGCATTATTATTCCATTAAAAACCATGGTACCTCAAAGTTTCTGGAATATCTACGATTTTTTAATACCCACTCAGGAATACCTCAAATAACCCTGATCAGGATATCGTCTGTAACCCCTCAGCAGGCAACTGGGTGAATGAACTTTCATTGGCGAAATAGAGTTCTCGGTATGAGAAGAAGGAGCGAATGAAGAAGAATCGAAGATGCAATGTAATCCGGTTTCTTCAGGGGTCGGGGTACTCGACCATGTACCTCCTCACCCCCCCCCCCTTTTTTTCTCTCTTTCTCTTTGGCTGTCGACAAGCCACGGAGAGCGATGAAAGTGCTTGGTACCGCGGTGAAACGCCAGTTTCAAAGAAAGGAGAGGACGAATGAGTCGAAAGTTGTGAATGAAGCAGGGGGGGGGGCTAACTTTGAGGGCCTTTTCCTGCGAGTACGTGAGCTCGTTCTCGTTTCATTGAGAAATAAAAATGAATTTAAAAAAAGTTACATGTGTGAGAGGAATCAGCTTCGGTTTTCGAATGGGCTTGATATCTTTTTTTTGCCTTCTCTGCGGTCAGAGAGAACTGATGACAACCTGACTTGCATTTTTTTTTGGGTTGGAGTTCAAGCTTGTTTCTTTTCGAAGAACCCGATCATGTACAGTCTAAGCATTCCAGATTCGTCTGTGGAATTTTGTTTCATTGATTTTGAGGAGATTCCAAAATGCATTATTACTTGGATCGCTGAACATTCCGGGTTGAAAAGACTTTACTTTTGGACTCTTAGCACGTTGGAGTTCGTTTGGGTTATTAGAAAATTACGAAACATCTGAAATTGCTAGGTGAAAAGTAAAAATGTAAGTGAAAAAGTCAAAAGTAAGAAAAGTAAAAAAACGAAGAATTTACAGATGTTTTTTTGTAAATTTAAAGTGGTCATTTTGAGACGAGAAAATATATTACTTTCGGGACTTTCAAGAGTACACTGTACAAATGACGTATATTTTATGATATTTTCTAGAAAATAAATGCAAACTCTGTTTGGAATTGAATAGCACGTTGATAATGAATTTTTTCCAACGAAATCATGAAAATAATATTTAACTGTAATCATATTTCATTTTTTGTCGCCAAGTAAACTTTAATAAAAATCTTAATTAAATCATTTTTTCTTAAATTCATATATGAATATAAACTTTATTTTATTTATTTATAAAGTGCTAGTTTTTGAGACATACGGCATTCAACTGTTATCATTTTGGAGTATTCAAAACGAAATATCAATTTTTTTTTCGTCAATATGACTTGTCATGAAAGTAAACTATATTTCGATTGGAACTGAATTTAAAAAATCAATGAAGATAATTTATTTTCAATTATAAAATCCTGTTGCCCGGTGTTGAAAAAGCTTTTGTAAATAAATAAATAAATTTCTATCTTTCTAAAATTGTCCTATAAATTCTATAAATATTCTATAACTTTTTATATTTATATTCTTTTATTACTTTTTTTTTACAATTTATTGTGATTAAATGTACACAATTATTATTTCTTTTTCTCGATTCAACACGGTTGGATTACACCATATCATCTCGCGTCATCTCATTCGACCAAAGTATTTTCTTACACGAATTATACGGAAGATTATTTTACGAGTGCTAAGCAGAGATCGGGATTTTGCATGGCCTGACATTAAGAAATTGTCGTTCGATATTGCTCGAATAAAAAGACCGTAAAATCTGCGTGGGTTAAGAAGAGAAACGAGAACTGAGGCGACTGAACTGGGGGCTTTATATATACGTGTCTTGCAAATGTCACGTAGATGAGTCTTCATTCTGAAGGAGGCTTGCGGGATGATTGTCTTTTTTTTTTTTTTTGGTTGGTTGTGGGTTTGTTGAGCACGAGTGTGATTTTATCGGTGGGGATTGATTGACAGATTCTTTTTTCTGGCTTGCATGAACGTGCTATGAAAATATAGGACATATTGCTTGATGCATCAAAGCGATAAGGTTATGACTCAGTAGTATAATGTAATTCTGATTATGCGATGATGCAATAACATTTAAAAAAAAACACGTAAAATTAAAAAAAAAATAATAGTGCAAATTGAAACGAAACCCTGGTAGCGGCCGATTTATTTTTCGAAATTTTTCGATGAAACTCGTTCTGCGCAAGGTGGAGGAAGAAAAACGCAAAAAAGAAGAAAAAGGATTAGAGGGGAACGGGAGGAAAAAGGATTCGAGGGAAACAAGAAAAAATAGAAAAACAATAATGTAAAAAAAAATAATAATAGTGCATATTGGCAAATAAACAAATGTTAATCATAAGTATCCAATTATACTAGAAGTTGCCAAATAAATTAAAGTTCATCATAAAGATTAAATTATTCAACCATCATTAAATCATTAAATTATTCATTAAATTCATTAAATTGTTAAATTATTAAATCATAAACATTAAATTATGTTGCAAGTTGTCAAATAAATAGATGTTCATAAAAAATGAAACAATACTGCAAATTGTCAAATAAATAATTGTCAATCTTAACAAGAAAAAATAAAAAAACAATAATTAAAAACATAACAATAGTGCATATTGGAAAATAAACAAATGTTAATCATAAGTATCCAATTATACTAGAAGTTGCCAAATAAATAAAAGTTCATCATAAACATTAAATTATTCAATCATCATTAAATCATTAAATTATTCATTAAATTCATTAAATTATTAAATTATTAAATCATAAACATTAAATTATATTGCAAGTTGTCAAATAAATAGATATTAATAAAAAAAATGGAACAATACTGCAAATTGTCCAATAAATAATTGTGAATAAAAAAAACATACACATCAATGATAAGCTGATAATTAAATTTGGGTACTTTTCGTTACACAATCCTACAAATATTTCGAAATGTCCTTTATCGAAGATATATAAGACACATATTCCTTTTTTCGACCTATTCATCATCACGTTCTACGGTTAATTTCCAATTAAGGGAATTTCCGTTGACCCTTCCACTTTTTCCTTCCATTTATTTCGGGACGATGCGATTGGATGATTATGGGGTTAATTGTGAAGGATCTGGTGATCATATGACCCTAATAATTTCTGATCGTTATTGCGTTCGTCGTCAACACGAGCCGCTTGTGTGGAAAAGGAAAAAAAACAACCTGGAACGACTATTAAAGTGGCGACTGCCTGGAAAGAAATTATAAATTATCCTGGCCGCCCTGGATAATTTATAATTCCTAATCGTTTATATATAGCATTGGCTTCGAGGCTTTTCTCAATTGTGATGTAACGCACGTGTGAAAGAAAATTGCAGCGGTCCTTTCATATAATTATACCTCTTGTCTTCTCGCAGAAAAAATTTCGTCTCGAAGAAAGTGTCGATTGAAAACTGAAGAAATGAAAAAGTGAAATCATTTTTCTTTGATTGTACGGAGGTTTTTTATTCAATCATATTCAATCAATTTATTTCATTTTTTATTTTTATTTTCATTTTTTATTCAATTTATTTCATTCAATTTATTCCATTTTTTATTCAATTTATTTCATTCAATTTATTCCATTTTTTATTCATTTATTTCAATTTCTTTCATTTTCATTTTTTATTTTCAATTTCTTTCATTTTCATTTTTTATTTTCATTTTATTTCATTTTCATTTTTTATTTAATCAATTTATTTCATACTGAATATGAAACCCAAACAACATTTGAAACTCAAACACCCAAACAAACCCAAACAACATTTTTTGAGGAAGGGAAGATTATTTTGCACTTGATTGAATATATTTATTTGTTTTAATAGACTATTTCATATAATTCAAATATAGATAAAATTTTAAACTGTTTCATTGGTCATGTGGTTAAATGCTTGCCGGCGGTTCGGGAGGACCCGGGTTTAAACCCCGGTGGCGGTCGAGTTTTTTCTTCGACATTTTTCGATAAAACTCGTTCCACGACCGGAAGGTGAACTTCGGACTGGCTGTACCGGCATATAGGTATTCCGCAGTTTTTCTATGCTCGCGCCAGAAATGGCATGGTAAATACGGTAGAGCGGAGGAAAATCGGCTGCGGTCGTAAGGTGGGAGGAGAAAAACAGAAAAAGAGAGAAATAAAAAGAAAGAACAGAGGAAAAACGAAGGAAAACAGGAGGAAACATAGGGAAAATGGAAGGAAAGGGGGAAACTAATTAACTAATTAAATACACTATTTTAATCAATATACTATTTACTATCTCTATCACGAAATGTTTTACCAAAAAATAATATTGATTTCGATATTAAATTTAATTTATTTTATAAAAATCATATATCTTATATTACTTTACTCTAATAAAATAAATTTCTCAAATTCAATTTATAGTTCGCGAAAAATCCTATCTTTTCATCGGAAATTAAAATTTTGCTCGGTAGTATGTTCAATTTTTTTTATTTAATTATAAATGATTAAGCTTAAATTGAAAAATGGTTTAGCTATCTTAATGAATATTATAAAAAAATATATTAAGAAATTCTTGATCATTTATCAATAAAATAAATTCGAGAACAATTCAAATGTGCATTACGATTAGGCAATATAATAAATATGATAATGAAAATAAGTATTATCAGTGATATATTGGGGTGGTTGTTCAACATTGGAAGGTCAGTGAACGAGTTCGACAAATAATGTCAAAGGAACCACGACGATACTCGGATGCTTATCCACCTTGCACGCAACATTAAAATTTATATGTTGAACTTGCATCCCCTCTGCATGGCAATTGCTCTTGCTTGACATTTTTCCGTTGGTCTCTTTTCCCCAGGTTTGTCGTCTCGTTCGGCAAACCACTCGAGTGATACGCGCGAGGCACGTCACCTCTCTTATCTCGGCTAGAACGAGCCTGACTGCTTGAGCAAAATCGAAAAGGAGAGAGAGAGAGAGAGAGAGAAAATGTAAGGGGGCGAAAGGGCGTCAACGACAAGAACGAGAGGGGTTGAGGAAAAAGGAGTGAAAGAAGAAGATGTCAAGATAAAACGACAGACAGAAAAGGTTGGTCATAGAAAACAAGGAGAAAGTGTCAAAAGTAACGAACAAAGGGAGGAGAAAACACTATCTAACCAAATAGGGGAGTGTTTTGACGAGATGTATCACAGGGGAGGAAAGGGAGAAGGAAAGATTAATTGGAATGCTAAAAAGTGAGGGAGAGGGAGGGACAGAAAGCAATGATAATTTATGGATGGAACAATTGTTGCAAATATTGTTATTTAAATTGTTACAATCTTCGTAGTCAACCATAATACAAAAATAATAATAATAGTAAAATCGACGTTGACATATATAAAAACTTGCAAAACTTTTTATATATCTCATGGAATAAAGAAACTCCCACATTTAATAATAGTGAACAATAATAATATTTATAATATTAGATAACGACAATAATAATAGTAATAATAATAATTAATAAAATAATAAGCATGCGTGACAATAGTACAAGGTGATACATAAATAGATCGAATGAAGAAATTTCGGGATGCTGGAGAATGGAAAAGTGAACCAGAAATTAAGGTAGGTGTCTAGTCTAGAGAGTGAAAAACGCGGAAAATTTTCAAAATTTTTTTTCTCCCCTTCCATCCGAGATATAACAATAAATTTTTATCCAGAACATCGAGTAAATCGTATACAGTAGGAATTTTTTTTTTACTTTGTCCAGCATTTTATGAAA
>JAPYZJ010002640.1:0-34029 GCA_030522765.1 Ophioninae sp. B BG-2022a | reverse complement strand
AAAAAAAAAAAAAAAAAAAAAAAAAAAAAAAAAAAAACAACAAGAAAACGATCGATCTGCGAAACGTATGTGGGATAGAACGGATATAAAAGAGATACGTATTCGTTCAGCTGTTTTATCGTTGTGAGACTCGAAATGTATTTCATATACGCCACGTTGATCCTTCGAAGCCACCATGAAGGACTCTCCCACGAGGATTATTCTCTGGAGTACAGATACGCGGCATAAATTGTGCTATACGATATACCAACGGTTCTTGGCTTAAGACCGAATGAAATGTCATCGTACAACCTTCGGAATAAAACATATCGATAACACACAAAAGGTTTTCATCGCTGACTCGTGTTCTTCAATTTTTCGTTGGTAGAAACGAGTCCGTTTGGGCTGATGGGATGAAGATTTAAAAATTGATAGAACGACGAAGATGGAAGCAAAGCTGATCCCCAAAAAAAAAAAAAAAAAAGATCCATCAATCAGTGATTGGATTGTCAAGTTTCGTGAATGAAATCGTTCAAATCTCATCACTGGGGCCAAAAAATCTCAGCGATTTCTCGTGACGACATTTTTGAACATTTGTTCAATTTCGTGAACTCATTCGTGAAAAAAAAAAAAAAATACATTTGAATCTCCATTTGTCCAGGTTTCGATTAAATTTCAGACGAAAGAATTTCATATAAATTTGTAAATTGACGATCCTCCATTTTGAAAAAACTTTTTTTTGCCCGACGATCCAATGTCCAATTTTCTAATAATACGTCAAAACGATCAACTAATCCATCTGCAATGGCTAACGACAATTTGCACTTCACAGTTGAGCAATAACGACAGTAATCTGTAGTTATAGGTAGAATATGTTTTTTTTCAAAGTCGATTGACAAATTGCTCAATAAAGCCCGGCCCGTTCTTTTTTTTTTTTTCCCCCTAACATTTGAAAGTTTAGCGATGAACCACAGGCTCGTTTCACCTCTGGAGCCTCGATGTGAATATATATGTGGATTGGTTCAATAAAGCGTCGTCACCGTCGACGTTGGCCATGTTTCTCATAGCCTGTTGCTCGCTGATTGGGAATTGGGGCGAGCCATTGTTTTGCGCTCGGTGGGATCCTCGCATCGTTGAACCGTTGGTCGTTTTGTACCAAACGATCAAGAGAGAAAGAGATACCTGCCAGGAAGAAGAAAGCTTCGTGTATGGATGTACCAAGAACGACAAAACCTGCTTGTGCTTGTTTTATCGTTTGTTTCTCGCGGAAAACGCTTCAACGGTTATGGATCGTTGGGAGCTTACGGTTCAGCTCTTCTCTCTCTCTCTCCACTTTCTCTCATTCCCCTGCAACGATAAACTCGAAACTATCTGTTTTATCACTAATTCTCTCATTTCATTATCCTGCTTTTTAATTTCAACAGGAAACTACCGTTATCTCGTATTCATCGATGTGCACTCGTCCAAAAAATGAGAGTGAGAAGAAAAAATATTGGGTTTCCATTTGTCCCCAAAGATCGTGGAACTCGTGAATATTCATCGTGACAATTGTAACCTACTTTGCGCAACCTAGTCTTTCATCGTTCGTTTCTTTCTCTTTCTTTTACTCCGTCAGTTTCCATCCATTCCTCGATGCGCTTTCATTACCAACCTCCTCCTGAAACCCTTTTCATCCATTGTGCGTTTACCTGTTTTCTTTTTTTCTTTTTTTTTTCTTCTCTTTTTTTTTCAACAGCACGATTTTCCAAAGTTTCAACGGAAAACGTGATACGAAGGACGTTACCCATTGTCCGTGAAACATTAATGGAAGAATTGACGAGCTTGCATTTGCACCCGTCCAATTTCACTTGTCATTCAATTACACTCAGGATAGCCGCGACGAAGCTCGAATCGGTTTCAACGTTGAAGAAATAAACGAACAGTCGGGTGAGCCCTCATCGCTTGTGCGGGTGATAAAAAAAAAAAATAAACGATAGGGTTTTACCGGCATCGACGAATGTTTGATTGATCGACGAATATACGGGTCGTGGAAGTTGGAATCCAACCTCTCTCTCGTTTCGGTTGAACAACGAAACGCGTATCTTTGATTATTGATTTAACGAGGTGTCGTTCGCAGCTAATGAGTCATTAATGATGTTCCACGTTGAGAGCACGTGCTCGTGCGTACCTATATCTCCAATTACAAACAATGACGTTCCGTCATTCCGATCCGATTGAACGTCGATTGGATTTACACGAGGAACCGATCCAGGCAGATTCTCATGGTCCATTAGGGTCTCGCGTTATTCCATACCGTATAACTTCCGGCGTTGAAACTATCCTCCAATTATCATCGGATTGGGGATTATTGGTGCTCAGGAAGCGTGACTGTGGTTCGCCCTGAAGCTAATCTACAACGCTGATATTAACAACTGCGTTGGAAAATCAAGAGGAAGAGCCATTGGAACGTTGGATCGAAGCTTCGAGACTGCCACAGTTGTCTCTAGTCAGACCTCGAGCTATACGAGTAAATGACAAGCTCCATTCGCTTCGGAGTATAAAGGGGTTCGTCGAGTAATCATGAATGTCGAAGAGCTTTTCCCTCTCACCTCTCAAATGTACAAAGGATCATGTTTCAACCTCCCATCCTCCCAGCCCCTCGTCCAGTCGCTCCCTTTCATCCCCCTTATCACCCTTCCTCGATTTTCCTACCCCTATCGTCCTTACTACCTCTTCGATACACGAACGTCATGCTTTTACCAGATGTTCTGCTCTTTCATCGAACGATGAAAAAAATAAAATCTAATAAAAATAAAATCGAATAAAAATAAAATCGAATAAAAACAAAATCGAATAAAAATAAAATCGAATAAAAATAAAATCGAATAAAAATAAAATCGAATAAAAATAAAATCGAATAAAAATAAAATCGAATAAAAATATAGCTGAGTACTCGCGTATCGAGTTAAGGTTGGGTTAGCCCAACTTATGGATACAAAAGTTCATAAACTCTACCCCCATAAACCTCGTATCGAAGAACTGTCGCCAACATTGTCTCTGGGGACCACTTTGTATATACACACCAGCTATGACCCACCGACCTACTGTACTTTATCGACCACCAACCCGGCTAAAGGACAAAGTTATCTTGGTCGTATCCTTACTTTATCAGAAGTTCATTCGACGGTAAATTCGTCTGCTGGGACCAACCGTCTCGTTTCTTCAATTATACCGTTCATCCATTTAATCTCTATCCAAATATCGACTTTGCTTTATTAACTAGCTAAGTGCCGCTTCATCAGATATCAAAGAATCCTTCTCTCACTATGTTTGCCGTCAAAAATTCCGCTGGGTCGAAATATTTGAACCGAAATTGACATTATTTGTCAAAATGAATTTCTCTCGCACTATACATTCCTTTGAAACGTACGTCCTATGTTATCAATTTTCAATCAGATATCTCAAAAACTGAAAGTTCATTAATTTCCGAAAAAAATTCATACACTCACAGGGCCTCATACAAAACCACTATTTCCAATGACTTTTAACGTATTGAATAATTCCGAGCGGAATAAACGAAGGCTTCGTAAATTCGACGAAAATTGCTATTTCACAGCTATTCCCTGATTGAAAAAAAAAAAAAAAACGATTCGTTCATTTACTGGAGTACGCGAAATGAAGAATTTTCAAAACGTATTTGAACTAGAACAATGGTCGATTCTGAGACCCGAATCGGATGGAATTTTATCGAAACGAGGAACGTTTAATTGAAGTTTATAAACTCGCGCTAGCAAAAATCACAATCCCTGAACGTTTATTCGATGCGATTGCTCGCAGGTTAATCGGATTAGCGAAGCTGCTCGTGACTCCATAGATCGTTAATTGTTAAACGCCGATAGTTTGTCTTTTTGTCGAAGAGTGAATTAGAGGAAGTGAGCGCAAGGTGTAGTCGTTGGTATCCGATGGGATGCGGATCGATGGTCCGGAGTACCTCGATAGGGGCGCTTCGTAAACTGCGTAGGTGTTTGACCCAACGGGCGTGGCTGAACTCCTCTATTTCTATAGAAACGTATTGGCGATACGTAGCAGAGGTAGCCACTAGTGCAAACCTGCTACCGATATTGGTTCCTCGATAAAGTAGGTCACAGTCACACATTCGAAACGACATACAATTGGATTGTGATGAGACCCGGCTTCAATGGCTACCAAACAAATTTGGGGCTGAGTTGAAAACCCGAATTTCCATTTACCAGAAGGCTCAAAATGCCGAATTTCAACAGCCCGAAACTACAAATTTCGTAAAAAGTTGACGAAATGTGTTTGGGTTTGTTTGTTTGGTTTTTAACCCTTGTTTTTTTAACAAACCCAAACAATTGCAAAAATTTACCAAAATTCGGGTTTCGGCATATTCAAATTCGGAATATTGAATTCACAGATATACGTTATGCTGTTTTGTTGAAGAGTTCAGCTAATTTAACAATTACGAATAATAGTGAATAAAAGAACGATGATGGAAAACTCAGAATCAGGTGCGAATATTGGCCAGAAATGAAGGTATTTCGGAGCAGTAACTTTTCGAAATCAGGTTTAATCTGATAGAAAGATCTTTATATTTTCTCTACAACTATCGTACATAATAGTTTTTTTTTTTGTTTTTTTTTTTACAAAATTGATATTACAGATATTCGCAAAAAAAGGAGCGAAACGATATTTTTTTTCGATATAAAATATTAAAATCACGATTACGATCGGGTCGATTCGTGTTTAAAAAAAATATAGAATTCCAACGTTTTTATTTTTGTTGCCACTCTTCTTTTTCTTCACAATATTTCACGAAAACCAAGTGGAAAAGTAGTTTCAGAGAAATGACACTCATTTTGGAAATGATATATCGATATTAATCGTCTTTCAGGCCGCTTCTTAATATTGTTATACCTCGTGTTTTTTTTTCTAATTATACTAATATTAACGCGATAACGCTGGGATTCTTTTTTATCGGCAAGTGTATCAAGAGGGCGACTTTCTACGAGTCCATCCGTCCGACGAATCACGGAGTGGAAGAAAAAAGATCGTTCGTGGTAAAATCGTAATATCAGGCAATAATTTACAGGTGCAACGCTGTGAAAAGCACAAGAATTCCTTAAGGAGGTACGAGTATTGTTTTAATAGTGCATTTATTTGGAACAATGACACTGAATTGTGTGTTTATTATCAGCATCATTAAGCGAACGTAATTCATCCGCGGTACTCGTCTTCGTTTTTTTGATAATCACGAAGATCAGGACAGTTTGGTTTAATTTTCCAGCAATCGTCGCTCTGCGAAAGTTTTGATCTTCTTTACCGACGGAGTCGCGCGTCATTCAAAAATCGTTTCGTTGAAATCCTGTCGCGAATCGATCGTTATTGATAATCTTGTTTTTTTCGCCATTCCATACGTTTTGAAATTCTGCGCCAGAGATTACGTGGTTTTAACGTTAAAATCAGGAAAAAAGTTTTCCTTATTTTTCCGCGACGAGCTAAGACGTGTTTCAACGTTTTCATTCCAGCATCGTTTTCTTTTTTAATTTCTTCTTTAATTACGCGACGTCGAAAATCTAAAAAAAAAAAAAATACGCTCGATCCGCGTATAAACATCTTTTTGTTTTTCTCAATAGAAATTTATTCGAGTTGACCTGGCATTGAAAAATAAAATGTTGCTAAAAGTCCACGTTTTCGATTCACCAACCACGGAAAACGTTCGCGTTTGTTCGCCGCCCATATTTATATTTATATATTTATAATATTCAGGGCTGATAACTCATATATTGTCCAAGTATACATTATAGTACAAGATCGCGTTAAAGTCTCGCTACGGACCACGTAACGAAAAGCGAATGAATTCGTTCGTCCGCGAAAACGCGCGAATCGTTTGCCTTTGCGGGTTCCTCGGGACTGGTGAGGTGCGCACGAGCGAACAAGTTTTTCGTGAAGGAAATAAAAAAAAAAAAAAAATGATTCAGTCGCGAGTCCGATGGAACTCTTCTGGTAATGCGATCGAGCAATCGATCGTCAAAGCCGTACCAGAGTCGTTTATTCTTTTTTGTTTTCACTTTTTTTCCTCCTTTAGATTATGGTTATTTTCAAAGGCGTATTTAAACGTCGTAATCCGCCGGTTGATTCTCCAGGGTACAAGGCCTCAGCAATTCTTGACCTTTCTCGTGAAGCCACACGTTTGCGACTGAAAACAGAAGAAATAAAAAAATTATTATTTTTATGACATTTATTATAACATTTATGAAATCGAAGAATGACATTAATCATTTTATATAAATTATATTATTGTAAATAATAACACGAATTTTATCTATTGATAATATTATATTTGCATTTATATAATTGTTTAGATTTTTAAAATAAATTTATATTTATTTATTGAAGATATTTGGTAAAAGATACATTCTATTTTTTATATGAAATAAAAAATGATATTTCTTTTTTATTAACATTGAGAAATTTGTTCCAGTTCAATAACAGGAGAAAAATTCGTTTTTCATGAAACCAATTAAAAGAAAAATCTGTGTTATGTTTAACGGTATTTATTGCGAATCTTGAGGTACGATTTTGAATTTTGTTTCTGGAACGTACCCCATTTCGTGCCTGTGAGGACAGGACAAGCAGCGTGCCTCGTCTTGTAATCTCCCTCACCGTTTGGCTTGAGATTGTACCAGAAAGCTGCGCTACCCTTCTTCGGCCAGAGAGCTACGTTGATACGAGTAAAAACTGTTCCACCGCCTTGTTCGACGTCGCTCATCTGTGATCGAAAAAAAACGAACGAAAAAACGAATCAGTCGAAATCATCGAATTGGCTCATAGAAACAATAATTCTTAGGGGAAAGCATCGGTATTTATTATTATTATTGCCCGTAAAGCCGCGGCGACAAAATAGTCGACGCATGTGACGAAATGAATTTTAATAAATTCTGTTGTAATTTAATTAATGCAGTCGATGAGGTTGTCAAGTTGAAACACCGATTGCCACAATTAAATACCATTTACGGCTGAAACGTCGATTTTAATAATTCAATTCCATTCATTATTGAAACATCGATTTTAATTATTTAATTTGGTTAAATGTATCCAATAATTCGTCGATTTAATTAAATATTGCATACGATGATTTCAGTGTCGGATCCAAATTGTCGTCGATTAAATTATCAAATTCCATAAATGTCTCAACGTGATTTTCCAATGAAGAAAATATCCATAAATAATTTATTCTTGGTACAACTAGATATAATTTGTAATATAATTTGAATGAACTTACGTAGTACAGAACGGTGGATATGCGATTTCCCGTGCCAAGTTTTGCGAAAGCATTTTTCTCCTCTCTCTAAATGGAGCAGAAAAAAAAAAAAAAAAAACAGAAAACGATATGACAATGAAAAACGAACAGTCGAAATAACAATCCGAAAAATAAAAATTTGAAACTTACCCTGGCGAAATCGAAATGGGGCTCGTAATGACCACCTATCCCGTAATTGACGACTTGAAGCTCTTCCGCAGTCTCGGTCGTCAAACTCGTCAAATCTTCGACTCTCTTGCTGACTGCAGCGATGTGAGGATGTTCGTCCGCTTGCAGCCAAGCACTTTTACTTATGCGATAATGTGCAATCTCCAGTTCGCCAGTTTTGTGATTTTGGACAGTAGCGCGCTTGAACTTTTGATAAACAAAATACAACGAGTCTATTAGACAATGAAAATACATTTTCAACGAATTATGAAAAAACCAAGAAAAAATAATTTTAAAAAATATTTTTTTTTTACCATGAAATTGAATGTATAAAAAATATATATAATATCTTTACCCTCGGTTGAGCCATTCGTTTGATAGTTTCGATTTCATTGTCATAAATAACATCATGATAAATGACAATCCTGGGGGAAAGAAAAGCTTCTTCCTCCTTGAAGGGTGCAATTTTAAGGAAGGGAATTCCACGGTCGATGTAACGACATTTGAGATCCTTTTGGATCGAGGGTGGTATCTTGACTTCGCCTCGACACAGCACCTCGTATTTCTCACGTTCCGTCATTTCTACATAAGTTTTCACTTTCTTCTCAACAACCGCGAGCTCTTCGCTCGGCTTTACGTCGTCCCCGCCATCCTCCCCGCGCTTCTTCGTTGTTTTGTTTTTTTGTATTTCCTCCTGATAGTAAGCTCGATTACCGAGCGCCCTCTGGTGGGTCGGCACGATCTCCAGAAGCTCGTCCGTTATACTGAGTGCTCGTCCTACGTTACCTGTCCGATTATTTCGATAAATAATGGTCGTGTTAGTGCATCGTGATAATCACTTTTTTCTGTGTGACTTCAGTTTCTATTATTTTATTTTTATTATTTTCTATTTTATTTTTTTAATTTTTTTTATAATAAAATAAATTTAAATAAATTTATTTTATTTAAATAATAATAATATTATAATAATTTATTATTATATTATAATATATAGATAATAATAATATAATATATAAATTATTTATAATAAAACTTTTTTTTATTTTTCAACGCATTATTTAAGAAATTGTATCGATAGTATTAACAAAAGTGAAACGAAAAAATCGGGAAACCAAGAAAACGAATTCAATAAATGTGACTTTCAGAAGACGGTTTACGGGAAAGAGCCTATCGGTGTGCCTAGCCCCAGAGGCCGTTCTCAACCTTCCTTCGTTTCCGTCAGTTCAACCATCCGCCCGGGACGATATGAATATTGCAAGGTCAGACGCGTCTGGCCAACCCGGTAGTAGATGGAACGCGTCTCGTTAAATGTTAAACTAATCTATAATGCATCCAAGCACTTCCGGCGACGTGGCTACCTTATCCGGTATGAAGCAAAGTTTGTTTTGGAAAAAAAAAAAGTTGTCGACGGAAACACCGCACGAACGTTCCCCCCGAGATGGTACTTTGGCGACCGAAAACTACGAGATTTTTTACCTGCTGCCGAACGCGGATTCTTGAGGGTTGAAGATTGACGAAAGTTGATAAAAGTCGATAATTATACGAACGAACTCAATGTATACTGAATTTTTCAATTACTAATTCCCAATTTCCAATTATTAATTTCCTATTATTAAGTTTTAATTATTAATTTCCTATTATTAATTTTCAATTATTAATTTCCTATTATTAATTTTCAATTATTAATTTACAATTATTTATTTCTGATTATTAATTTCCTATTATTAATTTTCAATTATTAATTTACAATTGTTTATTTCCAATGATTAATTTTCAATTATTTATTTCCAATTAATAATTTCCTATGATTAATTTTCAATTATTAATTTCCAATTATTTATTTCCTATTATTAATTTTCAATGATTAATTTACAATTGTTTATTTCCAATGATTAATTTTCAATTAGTGATTTTCAATGATCAAAAATACTTGAATGAAGAAATAAGAATGAACGTGAAAGTGACGTCATCGAGACGCCTTTTTTTTCTCTCGCTGAAAAATTGCGAGCTAATCGATCTGACATATCAAGCGAATCGAGTTCACGAGGTCAAGATTGCGGTTTGGTCACACGTGTCTCGATACAAAAAAAGGAGTAAAATACATCGCCCAATTATTCCAGTCGACGAATTTGTCGTATTTTACACACTTATACGTACGAACCTTGCATGTAAGTGGAAAATGCGAGATATTCGAGGATGTCAGGCTTCATCGTGGTTGTTCTGTTCTGCTCCTCCTGGAGACGAGCCATTGCCTCTTGCATCCATAGCACGGTATGATAGTGATCCCCGTTATTGTACGACTGCCTACCCAGCTCGAAGCAATCACCCGCTTCAATACAAACGAGGAAAACTTTTTAAATTACTCCTTCAATCGGGAATTAGAGAATTCAATATTTTCGACGACGCTGATAAAACTTTGGTCGGTACGAAAGTCTATGAATATAATGGAGACGAAGAAGAGCGGACTGATGAGGAATATTGTTCGATCCGGATCATCAACTGTCTTGTCCATACCCAAGATACCGAAAAACTTCGATTACTTCATTAATTAACGAATTTCTCGACAAATCTCAAATGCCAAACGTCTAATTGGACAAATCTTTGGAACTGAAGTTTCCATCATTGGAATACAATGAAAATAATTATTTTTCAATCGAAAATAATAAAAACAATTTTGAAAAATAAAAAATTAAGTATTAGTTTACGCTGCTTTTAGAATCGTGCACATTTACATACACGTGTAATTTTCCGCGACTCTTTATACCCATTTTTTTTTTTTTCGTTTTGTTGCTCGCAACAAACTCTAAAGTTACATGAAAAAAACCGAGGCGGTTCCTGTCCAATTTGCTACTATCCTCGGGCTACTTGGATGAATATACTCCTGACTACTGGCATGATTTTACCTCCGGCCTCGCTCGTCAAGAGTTTTCATTAAAATGTTCGCTGATGTGGAGATTTAATATGCACCAAGAATCAGAGCGAAATGTATACGTTTTATTAAGATTCGCGTTTATATTCGTTTTCCCGCAACAATTATTCCGAACGAGGTTAAGATCAGTGAAAATTCGTTTTATTAAAAAAAAAAAAATGAATTTTGACACTTAAAAATTTTCATTCTAACATTCACCCAAAATTCACGAAGAAACAAACGTAATGTGCAAACGTAATATTTTTAGTAACTAATTCCAAATATTACGGTAATATTTTCGAAATGTCGAAATGAAAAAAAAAAACAAAAAGACTTTTCGACGTAATATCCAAATTTGAAAATAGCCACGAGTGTATATCGTAAAAAAAACAAAAATAGAATGATTTATTATTTTTAGAGATTTATAATTACCGCTCAAGCCCGTGCTGTATTGAATTCCGTTGAGTACACCCCTGGCCACCTCAGCTGTATTGAGTTTGTACGTATCTTGAAGCCGCATGAGAGCAACAGCTGCACCGTTCAAATCCTCGTCCGTAGGGAACTTGAGATCGTTCCTGGACACCGTGATATTCGTTACGTAAGCCTTTCCAACATCCTCGTTGATCAGCTCGTCGATGTGTTTCCAGTCGGTCGTCAAACGTTTCACGAGAAGATAAGCGTTTATAGGATTCGATAAATATTGTTGAATATTTCGCGATGCTTGCTGATGCTCCCTCGAATAAACATCGACGTTTCTGAAATTACAAAAATATTTCTCTTCTCTTTTTCCTTCATTTGGTCATTTGGTACTTATTTCGATTGATATAGGCATGTATGGTTCCCGGATCAACCCCTTGATAGTTATTCATTTTCAAAGGCAGCCAATCAGACGCGCCCAATTTTTTCATGAAAAAATCGTGAAAATCCTGTTTATAGAAGTTTTTCACGATTTTTTCATGAAAATATGGGGTTTTGGGGAAAATTAATGGTAGATTCGTGTTCAGGAGATCAAATTACATCAAAATAGATTATTTAAAAAAATATTAAAAATCCAAAACTTTTTTGGATTTTAGGGCAAGAAAAGTTTTTTTACTCAATCATCGATAACTTTTTTTCCTTTAGGATTCGGCACTCTACTCTGTGCTCAATCTCTTCGTTATGATTTTCTCTTCAAAATTCTTTTTTAATAATCAAAATCCGATGATTTTTCGATTTTTGGCAGAATTTCAAAGTTGGACCATCGATTTTTGCCAATTTTTCCATACATACCCCTTTACCTCTTTTTTTGCGGTTTTTCAAGTGGACTTTCCGGGAAATCTATAAGAGATATCGTTATGATTCCAACGCCATTATTTAAGTCAGGTAAAAACCTTTTCCAAACCCACCAAATGAATCTCTATCGGATAGAATAAGCCTACCCTACGACCTTTTGAAATATCGTGATTTTTGCGATTCTGGAGAAGTGGCCGGAAAAGTCGAAAAATATTTTTTTCCGTTTTTAAACTCTTCAAAGGGTCTATTTAATCGGAAATTTTCCGCTGATTACGAATATACCCGAGTTTTCGCCGAAAGTGCAAAATTAGACTGGGAAAATGCGAAAAACCTTTCTAGAAGATTTTTTCGACATTTTTCCCTAGAAATGGAGAGTTCAATGCGAACCAAATAGTGGATTTATCTTCAAGGTACAAAAATACATCGTCATTGACCTGCAATATGACACTATACGTAGTGTCATATCGCTTGGTGCATGTCAATCGACTCGGAATTTCACGTCCAACTCTCCATTTCACGGATGACAATCTTACGTGGGACACCCTGTATATTTTTTAGTATAATTAAAAAGCATTTTCCAATTATCACGAATCGATCCATCTAGGGAATGTCGTAACGGCTCGTTGGTCCATGAAAATTTAACAACTCCCTCGAGGGGAAATACCTGGAATTCACGTTTTCGAGCATGGAGTTTGGAGGAACAATAGAAGGGTTATAGGTAGGGTGGAATGAAGGATGCTGCATATAATGACTCGTGAGATGGAATTCCCTCAAAGCCACGCTAACGAGATTTTCCATGAGCCTTTGGGATAGGTACGCGAGATTTGTGTATTGCATGAACGAAATGTAATCAATCAATAAGGCATATCATTTTATTGGTCATGCGACGTAATCGAGAAAAAAAAAAAATTCGAAAGGCTAGTTTGTTTGACGAAAAAAAGTTTAATCGTTCAAGTGCTCATTGGCTGATCGAATAATCTGATATGGCTGTATAAATTTGAAAAAAAAAAAGATCGATCTAAAAAAGTTCTTCGAAATTTACGATTTTCCATGAAAAATCTTTAGTAGTAAAATAAAATATATTTCAATCTCCAACATTATTTTGCTAATTTAATTAAGTGACGGAGACTTGTCATTTAGCTAAATAAAAATTCGTTTTAATTCACATGAGTATTTTGCAACCAAATCAAGGTGGATAAAAGCAATTTTGTTTAAAAATAAACCATGAAAATGGTAGTGGCACAATGGATATTTCGAGACAAAAGGATCCTGACATCTTGAAGGGTGTTCATCAATATTAATAGGTACGTCGATATTAACATTATAGATCCCGAATTTCCATGAATAACCAGGTAACTTCGGGCAAAATTCATCGAAGAGTGAAGCTGCTTTGAGATTTCGGCGAAGTTTTGATTACTTGTTTAATCAACGAGAGTGTATGGGGCTCGAGTGAGGATTGGTTCGAATGAACAAAATCCATATTATTTCGGGACGTATAAATAAAGATTATCGAACGATTGTGAATGACAACCCGAATATCACGAAACGTCATTTTCTTCTACATTCCGGATTTTCAGTTTTCATGCAAAATTCAAAATTGCGATGCACGTGGTGCCCTTTTTTCGTTGTAAGGGAGATTTATATAATGACGCAAGAGGGTGGTCGTATAGCACATGTTAATCCGAACGAATTAAATCCAATTTACAGAAAAAGTTCTACAGGTTTAATCTCAATGGAAAATTTCGACTATTTTTTTACTCCAATGTTTACATCCATTAGCCAAATCAGCTTTAAAATAAATTGGCTTTAATCAGCCAATGTTATTCTAATTGCTATTGCTAGCTGATTATCTTCAATTAGCTTTGCAACTAGCTAATTAGCTTTAATTAGCTTTGCAACTAGCTAATTAGCTTTAATTAGTTTTGCAACTAGCTAATTAGCTTGAATTAGCAAATCATTTTATTCTACGAGAAACCATCGAACAAACAACGATGAAATCGAATTAAACTACATTTCATCTAGTTATAACTAAAAACTTTTCTGAGATGCCTAGGTGATCGCGGCCTTCTGTCAAAGCAAATTTTGTTAGACTGTTTGACGGTAACGAATAAAACACGTTGCAAGGCGATTCCAGAAGCGTTTGTCTTCTCGTGGCAAGGCTTCTAAAAAGGCTTCAACAGAGTTCGTGCCAACTTCATTTAAGAGACAGACAGGCTCACGAAATATTAAAGGATGACGGACGTGGCCTCTCAGCGTTACACTATGAATCTACCACGTATCTACAAGTACGTAATATCGATCCCAACATTTTTGCATTAGCTCAGTTTTTATAAACTCTCACGATTTCTTACGATCCGGCAGGATCGGATCGTCGATCGACGGAGTTTATGAAAATTCATCGGCATTGAGAAAAATGAAGAATTTCCTGAAATATCCAAAGTGGCAAAATCGTTGTCCACGAAAAGTCTCCGAAATTGGAGAGAAGAAGAATCGTTGATATTCGACGAGAAATCCGTGGATAACCGACCTTCCTGTACTACCCGCAGCCCCGCTCGAGTAGATTCTGCGTGTCGGTACGAGTTCCTACCGAATATCGATTGGCTCTGGATCCGTTAGATGGCTCCACGCTGTTCTGCCGGAGGGGAAGTTCCCACTCCTCGGCGCATGCGCGAAAGTATCCGTACGCCGATGGCTCCCTCCGGTAGTTTCGCGTCGACGCCCGCTACTCGTGACACGTCGTCTCGCGCCGGTTAACCGTACCGCGAAGAGGAGAAAGGAAATCAGGCTAATAATTCCAAGCGTACAAAGATACCGAGTGTCGGGAGGTTTGCGAGGCGGAGAGAGAGACAGAGACACGCGGGTGGTCTCGGTCCGAGTGTTTCGCACGGTTCGGAGCTTCCGAATAGCAAAGTTGCCCACGTAAACAAAGAAAATAACGAAGCGTTCTCCGAGGCCAAGAAGATCGAAGGGTAGCGTTATTATTGTTGCGTTATCGGGAGAGCGTCGAGACTCGGAGACTGTATACACAGTCGGGAAATAAAGAAGCTTCATCTATACATCTCGCATCGGACATCCCCGCACTCCGACCGCTCGGGGTTACAAAGCGGAGTCAGGTTGCGCGCGCACGCGATAGAACGATATATAGAGAGCGCGAAGCTATACAAGGCTTGTACAGTGGAGGGGTTCAGGAAAGAGGAGGGGAGTGAAATCTCTCGTTCCATCCGGCGAGTCGGGCTCCCTCTCTCGCGGCGGCGGTCTCAACAATGGCCGACGAGGGGCCGAGGTTGAACAACGACGAGAGAAATAAACGCTCGGAGATAGAATTCGGTGTCGATGTGCGTGATATCGGTAGGGATTATTTCGGCCTTTTGGACGATAGCGAAGTTGTCAATTACATACAAAATTCGGGGAGTTCGGGCATCGCGTTGAATCAAACGAGATCGGCCATGATACGTCCGAGCGAGCGTGAAAATCATCGGAACTCGCAGTATCGGGGTAAATTCTCGTCTCGCGTACATCACGACTGGGTTAGATCGAAGGATCCGTGCGCTTGCGTTACCGAGGATTTGCCGGCGCACGTACGCTCCTTGGTAGCTCGACCGAATAATTTGAGCGTAAGAATCGGCACGTTACAGCCTCTGTACACATGGACGTGGTCTTTCGAATTGTGGTGCGCGGACAAACCGCTGCGCAACATTGCACTAGCGTTGGACGAGCACGGTGACAATTTTCGGATAAAATCGGTTACGAGTGAGCGGGGTCAACGTTTGGGCACGTGCGTCGGTCACGAGTGGTACGACAACACGACGATCGGTGGTATCGTCGCTGCGGCTACAACGTCGAACAAACGTCTCGTTGGAAACGATAAAAATGATCCGATCAACGAATCATCCTCGAATCTTTACTCATATACCGTTGAAATCGTTTTTCTCGCCTCCACCTATGGCACTTACAGACAACACTTGCTCTTCGGTTTCGGAGATTATCCGGTTTTACGGCGTCGCTTGTGCGTCGATTGCGTACAATTCGATGATCTCAAGAGACTCAACGAAGCCACCAAGTACGTGCTTCATCAAACCTCCCACAGATGGACCTCGCCAACATCCGAGACAGGTGGCGCTGTTCATCCTTTCGAATCGCCGTTCGTACTCGCCAAAGATCCACGCGAAGACTGCCTCACCAAGGCTTATCCGTATCCGGCCGAAAATGACTTTATGCTATCGCACGCTACCCTCAACGAGGATCGCATTAATCCAAACAATTATCGCGGTAGAATGCACGAATTGATATCGGTCGAGGAATTGGCGAGACACGAGCAAGTCGCTCGATACAACAGAGTCGCACAGCTGAAACTCTCGTCCTCTTATATACTATCGTCTGATACCGATGGCTCGACTACAGCCAAATACGCACCACCCGGAGAATTGTTCGCCGAGGTTGGCAACCGCCATTTTATTCATCTCTTATCCTTGTCAAATCCAAAAACGTCCCATGAAATTCTTCGCGTTGCCGAACGCTCCCTATCTTTTTTCGATTTTTTCCCTCTTTTCGTTCGTTTTAGAAATCCCTGTCCGCATCTGTCCCTTCCTCAACGCTCTTTGTTTTTCTCGCCTCCGAGGACTATTCGTGAAAGGAAGAGAGTGCCAACGTGAGATTGTGGGGACAGCGTTTTTTTTTTTTTTTTTACGAATTGCTCTATGTCCCCGTTGTTTCGCTTGGTCCGACTCGCGAAGAATCCTTCGTTACGCGACGACGAGACGACTATTTTATTTCCTACCTTCCTCACTCCGTTATGATTCCCGAGGTTGCCAAACGATTTTTTTGTTTCTCACTTTAATCCCGTTCTCCACGAAAAACGTGAACGCTTCTCTTTTTTTCGTTTCTTTTGGAAATCGCATTTTTCTTTTTTGTTGCTTTATTTCTCAGTTTTTTAAAAAATATCTTCTTATAGGAAATTAGAAAAATGTAATTTTCAATGGTTCCAACATTTTTTTCGGCAATTTTGAACGATCAAACACAACTTTTCGAAAAATTAAAAGAAAATAAAAAAAAAAAAGAAAAAAAAAGTTTTTTCGATAACGAAAACAAAGAAACGAGAGAGATAAAAGTTATTGCGTTCGAACGATGCAAATCGGGGATATTCGGAGGCGGAAAGGATTTAAAAAAAAAAAAATTTCGTTTGTCACGCAGTTGCCGTTGGGCAGAAGCGTTTCGGAAGACATGAAGAGCGGACGTTTGTTGCTGCGCGGATGCACGAGTATACTCCTGAAACCGTTCGTACAGAGCGCGTCATCGGGATCGTCGGGTTCCGATGTTTATCAGGCTCACGTCGAGGATAAGTGTAATTACACGATTTACGCGCGGCTCTCGAAGTACTGCGTCGAGCGTTTGAACCTCAAAGCGGAAACATCGACAAAGATGTACGTACAATTTTTGCTGAGCCGTTTGCCGTTCTGCGAGTGGCACAGGGCGGTCGATTGTCTACCGGATACCGGCCTCGTTTTTCCCGCTCCGGAATTCGAGCTCTCATCGAGATTACCGTCGTTCCTCCGTTCCGATAAGGAATGGCATCACTTGCTCGACGCTCGTTTGAATCCCAAACAAGTCGAGGCCGTCACCACTATGGTAGCACCGACCGAAATAATCCTACCGCCGATTTTACTACTCGGACCTTACGGCACCGGAAAAACCTTCACGATAGCCCAAGCCCTTCTCATCATGCTCATGGACAATCCACGAAACAAAGTTCTGCTTTGCACCCAGAGCAACAGCGCGGCTGATCTATACGTCAAGGAATTCTTCGACGATTGGTACACGAGCACTTCCAACCAGAGGCTCAAACCAATGAGAATCTATTACACCAGACGCCTCAGACATACGGTACGATCTTCGTATATTAGTTTTTTTTCGTCCTGCGTACTCGTTAATAATCCATCAGTCTTGTATTTAGTCGAGATATAAATATATCTCAACTAAGAAAATCAGTAAAAACGAATTGGACGTAAACAATAATAAATAATTATTAATTAATTAATTATTTTTTATTATAAAGAATAATTAATTAGAATAATAATTAGATATTACTTATTTAAGTATTATCTAATTATTAGTTTTAGTTGTGTATTATTTATTGTTCTTTATTATTATTATTAATTAATTATTCTTTATTATTGTTTGCGTCGAATTCGTTTTTACTAATTTTCTTACGTCTCATTTTATCCTCGTACGAGTTTCAACGAACGCGATTCAAACGTGAATTACAAAGCGACGAACCCAAACTCAATCGAATATCCGCGCTAAGAGATATTCGTCTGAGTCGTGTGCACTTTTAATGTTCTCAACAGGTGCACCCGTTGGTTCGGAAGTACTGTCTGATGGACCAGAACGGTCACTTCCAAGAACCGACGAAAGAGGACATCGACAATTGCGGTCTGATCGTGACGACCCTCGCGACCTCGAGTTGCCTGACGAGTTTGGATTTCGAGCCTACGCACATAGTGATTGACGAGGCGGCCCAAGCTCTCGAATGCGAAGCTTTGACGGCCCTCGCACTAGCGAGCAAAAGAACGCGACTCATACTCGCCGGTGATCAGATGCAATTGGCGCCTGAGGTTTACAGCGATTTGGCGGCCGAGCGTGGTCTCGGCGTTAGCCTCCTCGAGCGCATTCACAATCTCTATTCCCCCCAGCATCCTTGCAGGATACGTCTCTGTCAGAATTATCGATCTCACGCCGATATTGTAAAGCTCACATCCAGCCTCTTCTACGGGAATGAAATTGAACCCGGTTGCACGACTTTGCCGGCGCATCCGGCCCAGACACCTCTCATGTTCTACGCGGTACACGGTGCCGAAGTTCAGGTGAATATACACGATAACGAATACCAAGCCGTTGCGCAGCTGTTGTGACCTTGAACTTTTCATCGTTCCAACTTTCATTGAAGGTTCCAACGGAAATTAAGGCTTTTCAATCCTAGTTTTTTTTTTTCTTTCGAAACATGGCACTTCGATAATTATCATTTTTGTAATATAATTATTACTATGAAAGTATGTTAAATGTTCCAAATGCTACAAAAAAAGACTTGCAAATTTGTGGGTATCCTCTTCGGAGATTAACGTCCCTAATTAAAAAAAAAAAAAAAAAAAACGATCGTTGCCCGCGAACGACATTGCCTGACTATCTCTACTCTGTACGTTACATTTTGTTTATTCTCTTTTCGTTCTCAGGGTGATCACTCGACCGGTTTTTACAACGACAACGAAGCGGTCGAATTGGCGGAGCGAGTCGCAGCGTTGAAGCGTTTTTGGCCGGTCGAACAATGGGGACCGTTCGACGAGGATTCGATCGGGGTGTTGGCTCACTACGCCGAGCAAGTTGTAAGAATACGAAACGAATTGAGGAAGCGTCGTTTGTTCAAGGTCTCGGTCGAGAGAGTCCTCAACGTTCAGGGTAAACAATTCACCGCCGTGTTCATAAGCACGGTTAGAACAACGAGGTGTTGTCGACTCTCGGCTGCGAGCAACGTCAGCGATTATGGTTTCCTGACGAATCCGAGATTACTCAACACCGCGATAACACGGGCGAAATCATTGGTCGCCGTCGTCGGTGATCCCGTGGCTCTTCTGACCGTTGGCAATTGTCGAACCCTCTGGGCAAAGTATTTCGAGACAGCGACGATAAGGGGCTTTCCAAAACAAAAGCTTCAACGTTACATGCTCATGTGTTTCGCACCGCAATCCAACTTTGCCGTACCCTTGAATCCTCTGGCTCGTGAATTCGTGCCTCGCGAGGTGCCATCTGCCAGCTTGAACGACTTGTTCGGATGTCCACCGAGCAACGAGGTCGATTGCGTCTATCAAGCCAATACATGGCCTGGAATGAACGACAGTCCGGAATTTCCAGCCAGATCGCACAGGCGTGTTTAAAAACACGAACAACACTCGTTTCATCCCTCCGAGAGGGAGCAGTTTTTACTCGTGCGTGTCTAAGCTGCGTGTATGCGTGCTCGCGTGTGTGTGTGTGAAAGTGTGTAAACGTGCGTGTACGATATATCGGGGATGCAGTGGTTGGTGTGGGGGGTGTTTCTTTTTTTTTTTGTTTTTTGTTTTCAAAACGAAAAAAAAATGCAAAAAATATAAATATCGTAAAACGAAAGAGAAAAATTCCTAAACGGGCGAATTGGTTTTTTTCGCTACGGATTCGAGGTGGAATTGCGTGGCAACAACGATAATGATGAGGCGTTAATAAAATCTGTCACTATAGTTGCTGTCCCAACAAAGCTCTGCGTCCTCGTATATCGTTCGTCTTTTCTCTCTCTCTCTCTCTCTCTTTTTTTCGTCTTTTTTTATCCCTCTTTTTCTACACACGAAAAGCGAAAATCCGATGAAGAAAAATAAATACGAATATGAAGAAATACGAAACCGTACTGTCTTGTCGCGACGAGTTTACGAGAGAAACCGCGATAACCATCGACCATTGCAGGAAGCGACGTCAATGTTGTAAATATAGATAGCGTTCGAGAGTATTGTTGGAGATATAAGAACAAATATATAAATATATATACACTAACAAATAATTATTATGAAACCAGGATTTGGAAATACAATTGTAAATGTTTCGACGGAACGTGTAGATCATATCGCTAACATACTTTCGAGCCTCCTTTCCCCTCCCCCCCCCCACCCCAACAAACTTATTTCTTCTTTCGATCTATCGAAGAAATTTTATTTCGCGAGCCTTATAAAAAAAAAAAAAAATGTTCACTGTACAACTTCATCTATATTGTAATAATCCCTCCCTCCTCCGCCCCTTCGACGACTCTCGAAACATTATTTTTTCATATAAACATTAAGAACGAAAGAACAATGAAGAATAGAAATATTGATGAAATATAAGGTTGTTTTTCTTTTCTCTTCGTATTCCAGTAAAGAACGTAGAATCGGAGATTATATAAAGCACGATCGGCTTGAAGGGAGAGAAACAAAAGGAAAGACTCGTGGCATTATTCACGACGGAATGAAACCTCGTTGACAAATATTGTAAAATGCCGATCGGTGCGATATATAGTCATTATTTTTGTGATTGACTGTACCAGATTACTTATCACGTTGTCGCCGCATTTTCAAGCAGAAAAAGTGGAAAATTAATCGTGTATAACGTGTCACGTGTCTCGAACGAAAATTGAAAATAAAAAAGAAATGAAAATGGGAAAACATAAAAATTCGATATTCTACCCTGCTCTTCTTTTAATAATCAGCTTTTCACTTTTTTTTTTTTTTTTTTAGATCCTTGCTTTTCGACGTACATCTTCACTGACCGTTGAATTTTCAAAAAGCCTCTGCGAACGTATCGAAAAATCCTGAGTATTTAAAAAGAAAATTCGACTTTTGGTGAACGACTGAATTCGATTCGGTCGTTTTCCAAAAAAAAGTAACGAAAACTAATGAATATTTGCACCGGCAAAATCCCCGTGTCATTGATAAGTAATTTTTTGTCACGATAAGATTGGTCGTTTAGACTTTTTGCCGTACGATACGAAACGAAAGATTCGAAGAGGGAAGTTTAAACGCGAACACGAAACGATTTTGGTCCCGTGAGCGTTATCTTCCTGGCTGGAAGTAGAGTATTCATTGCGGGGGCTGAAAGCGATTCTTCACTCTCGTCTATGCCGATACAGGGGCGTTCGGTATAATGCAACGTTTGGAATACAGGAAAGTCATGCCAGGCTGGATACCGCGTTTAATCGTCGTATATCGATGAGGCCTCGGTCCCAGTCGCGTTGACCATTACTCAGTCGATCGTGCCCGGGACGCTGACCACGTGATAGATACGTCGCTCTTCGTCAACGAAAGATATTCGTCGCGTTGTTCGAAGCACGAGAGAAAAAGAGAGAAATCGTCGAGTTCTGCTCGACGTATAACACGCTCGAAAGCACGATGAGATATGCAACACGCAAACTCGCACTTAGACACAGTACCTGGCCATCAGATTGCACGAACATTGACTAAACATTGCCCTTTTATTATACCACCTTAACAATTATGCCCCGATTTCAATGCCGGGCTTGCAATCTTACGAAATTATTCACCATCGTCGCTGGTAACTGCCGGCTCAATTTCAAAGACTTTCCCTCGAGATTGCCACGAGATTTTAATCAGAATGTTCGGAAGAAATGATAAATCACTATTCTTCAAAATATTCGAGAATTTGAGTACCTATACCTACACGTTTTACGCGATTTCAATTTTACTTTTATTTATTATTATTATTATTATTTTTTTTTTATTTTTACTTTATTATTATTATTTCAATAAACGTGACTAAAGATTATCGAGTTTTTGCGAGACTAACGCACGAGACCTGAATTTTTATAAAAATATCTATAGCTATAGTTTCAAAAATTTGAGGACAAAATATTTGCTCCTAAAAAATGAATAAAAATTAAAAATCCATTCAAAGTATGAATCTCAGGCAAATTAGCGGGGTAAGTATTGGTATTTTGAAGATTTGGGAGGATATCCCTCTTTTGGTCTAACGCGATTCAGGCGTGTACGATGTATTTTTTTCGTACGTTCGTGAAGCCGAGGACGACAAATGTAAATATATGTACGCGCGACACTCTCGTATCCTCACGCACCATCTCGCTGTTCGGATTGTTGCAACCAGTCCACCCTTTTTCCACCCTCATTTTTAGCCGCTGTCTGCAGTACTGACTCTTTCCCTCTCGGCTCGACAATACTCAGCTTTTCCCTCTCGTCGCAATAAATTTCATTTCCTCCCTCAGCCCTCACCCCTTTGGCTTCCATGTGTCCGGAGTTCTGTATCAACTTCAGCCACGCTACCACCCTTGCTCGCTGTACTCCGAGCTTGGATGGCAGTCACGATCCCTCTGTCGTTTCCTCTCTTTCCCCTCTGTCCCTGATAATTCTGTATCTCTTTCCCTTCGTCTCGTCATAATTGGGCAAACATGAATCCTCCCTCTTATGCATACACGTGGATATTTCCACTCCGATCGGAGTATTATGTGCGTCAGGTATTTGGAGACTGTTTGGATTCGTTGGCTTGGATCGTTCGCTTGAATCGCGTCTGATGAGGATTCGCAATTTTTTTTTATGTCCCATCGTCGAACAGTTCGATCAAAGTTTTGATAAACGACGAAAAAAAAGTTTATTAATTGACGTGTGATAAACGGTAATTTTTTCGGACAGTTGATGAACGTTGATAATGAGGAAAAAAAATTAATAAAAAGAAAAGAACAATAATTGTAAATAATAAAATTGAGTATTTAAAGGAAACGATAAAAATACGATTAAAAGGAATTGTTCAACTAAACTTTGCATAAACGTGAAACATAAATGAACTAATTAATAATAGATATTGATTTTCGTTTACTCTAAAATTCTAAAATTCTAAAATTTACTCTAAAATTACTCAAACTCTTAAATTCTCTTTTTTTTTTTCTTTTTTTTTCGTATGCTGCAACGCCATTTGTATCTCTTTCACGATAACGATTGTCGAATAGTTATTTCGATATTCTTTGAAGTATGTGCTTTTGATCGGTTGCGTATACCTTGCATTGACAGGTGACTGACGCGTGTTCATTTTATTTGAGAACGGTGCACGTTGACCAATCAGAAAAAAATCGTTTTAATTCTCATCGTATTGATAAAAAAAAAAAAGATAACGCTCGAGTGCCGATGGCTGAAACGAAAAATACATTCTACAGTTGCAGTTGAGAGATTCAAAGGCAGGTACCAAGGACGAAACGATTTATCTCGAATATTCCTCCCAACAGTTATTTGTGTCTGGAATCGACACAGGATAATATCGACGAGAAATATTATTATCTTGACGTCAGCAACGTAAAATCGAACTGCGATTCGAAATAGCTGAATTCATCAATAGGTCACCATATTATACGTTTCAATAATTAGAGACGAACGGAGTCGTGAAAATATTCGACGACCAAAAATTTCCGCTTCAGCGACTGAAAAATGCGAATGTTATTTTTAACTCTTTTAAGGTTAATTATTATATTTTTAATTATTTTAAACCCAGTTTTTAAATGATCGAAAAATCGTGAAAATTCTCCAAAACGTAACTAAGTATATTGGTGAAGATTTTTTTCGACTCGAATTCGAATTTTAATTTTTTTAAAATAAATTTTTTGCTTTTTCGTAAATAATTCTTCGCGGACGATATTTTTCTCCATCGTTTGCCGATGGGAGTGAAACATTGGCCACTTGCCCCCTCGGCCGCGGTTGATCTTTCAATATTTCACGACGCTTCGACCCAACCCTCTTCCGTCACCCTCGCTAAATCTGGGCAACATACACGCCATCCGTATCGCGATACGTGGCTCACAAAAGCCCTCAGCCAAAGGGAAAGAAAAAGAAGAAACGAAAGTACCGTTTACCGGAGAGGGTTGCGGTTAGCGAGCCTGCGGTTCTGTTCTCGGTGGTTAGAGCCTTATTGGATGTGGATAAAAGGGGCCGCAAGTTTTTTTGGAAAAAACGAGAGAACCATCGTAGGTTGGGCAGTCAATGTATACAGGGTGTTCGAAGAAGCGGCGTCAAAAATTTACAATTATCATATCGATCCAAATTAGCTTTTTTTCGGACATCGATTTTCATTTTTTTCCCCTTTATTATCAACATTTTTTTTAGTCCTGATTGATTAATTGCTATATCAAATATCAATGACAAAATTACGATTCACCCAGGACTTGTGGAACAGAATTCAAATTCCGTTAAGATTTCAGAATTTCTCTTCGAGAGCAGTCGTTAAAAAAAGTTCGAGAGATTAAAGAAAAAAAAATTGTTTCAAACGACACCAATATTATTGAGAATCTTCTCATTATAAGATATCTATATTTTACTTTTGGACACTTCTTCGGACACCCTGTATATAATAATACGTAGATATATATATATATAAACGTGTGTGTGTGTGTGTGGTATAATGAGGATGTGCGAGGGGAAAGTCCTCTCCAGACCGCATACGCTTAAAATGGAAATGCACTTCACGTATAACGCGAGCTCACACACGGTTTCCAGGCCTCTCTTACGCTCCACTCGACCTCTAAACACTCAAACTCGGTAGCCCGAGGGAAGTCTCCGGCCCTTCGGTACCAAGCTTCCTTCTTCCAGCCCCCTTGGTAGAAATCGAGAAATCTTCGTGCTTTATTCTCATCGCGCGATACTTCGAAATTTAAAAGGGGACATTCCCGTTATATACGTTGCCCAACCGAGGCAAACTTTATGCATGTTTAACCCAACCACTTAACCTAACTCTTGCAACAATTTCAGCGACGTCGTTGGTCGACTTTTTCGACGATAAAATCGCGCAGGCGCCTGGGGCCAACTTGAATAACATGTGCCTTGTAAAATAGGAGATAAAAAGTTCGGTATGAAAATTTGTTGGAATGAAAATAGTGAAAATAGGCGTTTGGGGAAGGGGAAAAAAATGCACGTTGGGGATCGATCGTTGTATGCTCTTCCGAGCCATTTGCCCGCTGATAGATACACGTCTATTGCGCATTAGTAAACTCGCGCATGTATCTCTCCAACTCCGGCTGAAATGTGAAAAGAGACGGAGAGGGTGGATGGGGGGTTTTTGAAGGGGAAGAAAGCTCAGGGTTGGAGGGGGTGGTGAACAGTTTGCGCAACTTTAGTTGGACTTCGCATTGCAGCGAATTACTCGCCGCAGGTTGTGTTCCCTGAAGTCGCGATTCTCGCGGGCTGAAGACTCTCGTCTGGCACGCCTGTGTAATATTCCACCAGAGGTTCCTGCCGCAAGGAATCGCGGAGTCACGGGCACGTACAGAGGAAGAAAACGAGAAACCCCTTAATTATCTTTCAAACTACTCTTCCGGATTCCACCCTTCGTCCGTTTACTCTACAATTTAGTATCAGTAAAGTAAATACGTATCCCTATTAGACGTTGTTACGCCCTTATTTCGCAGTGAAACTACGGGCTTGAAAAGAGACTTTGGCCCTATTTTGTGAAAAAAGATACTCGAGTACCATTGTGAGGAAAAATATGAAGGGCCTTGTTCTTCTCTAATTAAGATTGGTGGAAAGAGATAAAGGAATGCACGCGTGACGCAGAGCTTTTCTCACCCTCTGTGCAAAATGTGCTCTGACGGTAGGAATCCAGTTGGAACGTTCAAGCCTCCATCTTTGAAACGTTATCAAAAATCGTTTATTTCTTTTTATTTCTTTGTTTTTATTAATCTACGAACTTGTTTTCTCTAGTAGTTACATTTACCATTGAAGAAAATTGTCAAGTCCAAACAAACCCAAATTTCACGAAAATTACATTTGAATCAGGATCCAATTGGAGAAACGTTGAATGAATTTATTACTTATCGATACGTCATTCTTCAATCTCGTGATGGAAGAATCGAGACGTTTTATCGATTCCGAAAATATAGGTGAATCCAATTGCCTTTTATCTCGAACAATTATCATCACGCACCCTACCATCTATTCTCCCATGCAAATTCGAATGCCCAAGCTCCGGATCGTCTTATTGCTTCCGTATCTTCTCTGGCACGAGGAACCAGAGAACTCGCTCGATTATTACTTCCGGAACGAATATAATGGGCGAGAATCTCTACGAGTACATTCCGGGGGTAATTCTTGTCAACCCTTTCGAAAGGGTGAACTTTCCCAGCGATTTTCTGACCTTAGAACTTGAGACTGAGTTATCAAGGTTAAAAAATATTGACGTCGCGATCTCTTGTACTGAGACAAATTACACCATCACTAATTTCCCTTTTTCCATCAATTCAGAATTTTCTAAAAAAAATTTCTAAAAATTTTCTAAAAATCTAAACCCTCAAAAATTTTCTAAAAATCTAAAACCTCAATTGGTAAAAAAAAATAAAGATTTTGACCAAAGAAAAATGGAGTAAAGTAACTTTATTGTAAAATTTCTTAAATTATTAAATAATTGAAAATGAAAGATAATATCGTTGCGGTTCAACGTCATAGATCCTTATTGTATACAATTTCCGGTGGCGAGTAAACCCGTATACATTTCCGTTCCACTTCGATCGATTCCAATATCCGTAACCATGCTCCCTCGAACTCCACAATCGAACGACGACGTGACAATTTCTAGTCATTCGATGGAAACGTGTTTTCACGAAAGTTCCGAAAGCACGGGCTTCTTTATCGTCGGAAACGAGTGTAATTCCAGCGTAATCCTGGTAAAACGATGAGCCATAAAACGTGTTCCTTTCCTTTAAGGAAGTAGTCCTTCGTGTGGCGTCTTTATCCGGAAAGTTGAAAGGGGAAACCGTTGAAAAAATTTAACGATTCGCCGGACCTCTCCGTACAGATATTTCACCATTTCGTTCCTAATGGGACAGACTGTAACACGTGTTCGTGTATATGTGTATATATACAGTGAAGCTCAAAAGTATTAGGCACCTTGAACTTTTTCTGTCCGGACAAAAGATCGAAAAACTCGGCGATAAAAAATATTACTCCAATTTACAAAACTGAGTTTTATAGCGGATAAACTCAACTTTTATTCGCCTTTTTATTTATATTTTTTCGATTTTTTAAATGCCCGATACGTCGTTCCAAAAATGTCGGTTTCTCACGATTCTTCCACCGAGCACAATCGCAAATCGGACTTTGGAAAAAAACCTTGATAATTCCGTAAAAATAATTCCAAAATTCTTTGTTTTTATTCAAAATTCAAACTGACGATATACTTTTCAAATATCTTGTCACTAAATAGTGAAACAACTATTTTTCAAAATCTAACATGCTCTTTTGTCAAGCGCGAAGATCGTGAAAAAAAAAACTAAATTTTCAAAATGACGTACGGTGTAGAAAAAAAATCATAAAAATGAAAATAAAACAGCAAAACGAAGCTGGCTTTGTCCACTAAATATCTCATTTGGTAAATTGATGTGCGATTTTTTGTTTCTAGGATTTTCCATTTTTCGTCCAGCAAGAAAATTACAAGACGACTAATACTTTTGAGCACGACTGTATATATATATAGTGGCTAACTGGGAGCCGGGTAAGAGAACGGGTCGAGAGTGCTCGAAAGTTTCCGAGGGAAACGTGAAATTCTCAGGAGCGGAAACAACAGCGATCGCCGGGACAGGAAGTGAAGTTGTCTGTGATGCCGCTTCTCAACATTCCAGGACTTAAATTCCGCTTGTAATCGAAGACCTGTTATGGATGGTACTTCAAGGTCCAGACCCGCATGGTCAGAGCGTCGATAATAGTAATTCCGTTTTGGCATCCTCGAATGTGTGTCGTGTACGTTTAAATTCACGTGTTTCCATGCATTTGGATATTTGTGTGCGGATGCACGCTCCGTGTCGATATCAACGAAGATACCTATTGGCAAACTTCGAATGACCATACCGCAGGATAGGTATAGAGTATCTCCAGAGACCCTCCGAGTACGACCGCATTATGTGTAGTACAATGGGACGAAACGTTGCCCATCCTATATATGTGAATACGTGGACAAAGATAGGCCGAGAAACAATGGGCCACGCTCGAAAATGCGATTTTCCAGTGCCCTCGAAAGCTCTCTGTCTCCACATACGAAAACATCGAAAATTGGGTGAACGAGACCCAAATTGGAAAACCATCGATTTTATGGAAAATCCAAAGTTTTGTGGTATTCAATAGTTTATTATCATTTTTAAAAGTCGATGTTTTTTGTTCAAACTCAAAGCTGTGGATCTCCAAGGATTGTCGAGGGATAATCATTTGTTTTTGTCACGTTGGAGTGACGGAGCATCAACCTCGCAGAAAATTTCAACTCATGATTCAACCTCGACAGGTCTATGATTGATAAACGTCAGGTTTACTTTAGTATTGAAAATCTCAGGTTATGTCGATTTATTAACGAGAGGCAAAAATAGAATTTGATAATTCTACGTCCTGAAAAATTTACTTTGGATCGAAGGGTTTTTTGAAGTGAAGAAAGTTGCCAAGTGTGGACAGAATTTTGTTTCACGAATGCTGAAGCAACGTGTTACACAATCGACTCTGAAATTCTAACTGACTTTCTACTGAACGTCGCAATAATTAATATGTTGAAGTCAACATCGTTCGAGTTCAACGAAAATTCTCTTCGATATCTCCTTTCTTCATTTTCATTCTAGTCCAAAATATCTTTCGACAAATTTAGCCTTTCCCCGAATAAATAAATCGAGCAAAAAACCGATATTCAAACTTCCAAATATCGTTTCACTAAATTGGATGTTTTCTTGCTTAACTCGTTCGAAACTTCAAATTCATAATACTTTTAACAGCGATTAAGCTCTTCAGCTAAATCGAGTTGAAAACTTGACCTCTTTAACAAAAATCCGGCTAAAACGCGTAATAACTAAAAATAATATTTTCGAACAAAAAGATACCGATGAAAACGTAACGAACGTTTCCTGTTGACTGCTGCATTGTCTTCCCAGTGCATTAACTTACATGTTTTTATAATGGGATGCACTCTTGTCCCCGGCAAATAAAACATGGCGGATAATGGCTTTCCTGTTGAAGGCCAGGGATTACGGTATATCGTGGGAAAGAAAGTAGCTCACCTTCGCAGGGTAGCGAGACGTTGTTCCTGAGCTTTTATGTACTCGTGAAGCGTATCGATGAGTACAGCCTCGGTTTCGAGGAGTTGCTCCATGTCAGCCAGTGCGGTGTACACTTCGGCGTGTCCCCGATGAAAAAGTGTCAGCGCCAGGCCAACGAGCAACAAAATCACCTTTCCGATCGGCAGCATCGTGCTCTCGTCTGACCAGCTAGAACTTCTGAAAAATTAATTAAAAGATGAAATTAGTGAGAGAGAGAGAGAGAGGGAGAGAAAAAGAGAAAGAGAGCAGGTGGAGGGAAGTTCCAGTTTGCGATGATTTACCGTAGGAGGAATTTATGGATTATATCGATTATCGAACCCGCAGGAAGTCCGGAACGAGGATATAGGTAATCTAATCAAGAAAACTTTCGGATCCTGGTTACGGGTCAAAGAAGAATCTCATTCGATTTTTTTTTCTTCTTTCTCTTTCCACCAGGAACCTCCATACATCCGTCTCTATCGTTCCTGATTCGCTTTACGATCGTTTCTTTTCTTATTTTCACCTCTTCTTTTTTTTCTTTCTTTTTTTTTTTTTTTTTTTTTTTATACGCGTTCTTATAATTTATGAAGCGTTTTCTCTCGGAAGTAACCAAGCACGGGTTACTGCAGGAAACTTCGTACGGAGGACGACCGATAGGGGGGGGGGGTTGTAAAACCAGCAACGAGAGGGTTGAGAATCCGATTTCTCTTCAGATCCGATGAGGCGCACGCGAAAGGTTGCAACACACTTTTGCAAGTGGAATCGAACGTGATAGGGAGGCTCGTGAGAGTTACCCAATTATCGTGATATCGATAACGGTCGGTATATACCTACCCGAAATTTTTTTTTCTTTCCTTTTGTTTTTTGTTGGTTTTTTTTTGCGATTATAATGTTCACTAAGCGTTGGGGAAGAGGGGATCGAGTTACACAAAGCGACTCGTATTTCTGTTTCGATGTCACGTACATATTTCGATGCTCGCTCGATCGTAAATATCGTTTTACAGAACCTTTGACCACACGCACGTCTATTTTAATTTACCCGAGTTAACTTCGCGTACGTACGCGGATAATTATTACCGGAGAACACGAGAAAATATAACGGCAGTTAAAACGTTTATTGGTAATCACCGATACGCAAATTCATTACTACTCGAAATATGGGGGCGTTTTGGGTCACGTGCTAATTACTTGGGTACCAACAAAATCTATAAATTTTCTGTTTTACACTCGACTATATTAGCCATCGCCAAAAATTACCCAATTAACATTAATTAATCATACGAATTTTGTACGACACACTTACCGAAAAATCGTAAATCGACGAACTGGAACTTTCGTCGTAATTATCCGCACTAATGAAATAATGATTATGAAATATCAGATCGCAATTGGATAAGACAACAATCTCGATCGTGTCGAACAAACCTTTTCGAGCTTCCGTAGTCATTGTATCGTGGATTAAATTGATTTTCTTTTATCATATTACTCATCATCAAAATTGACCCAATTATTATAAATGTATACTTTTTTACCCCCTCGAGTTTCCCTAAAACCCTAAAATCCCTAATCTAAAACTAAAGATCTAAAAAAACCAAAAAAAAAAAAAAAATACTAGAAAATCCCTAATCACCAAACCGTAAGCTCAGTCGTTATCTTTGTTTATAAAATAATCGTTGGGAGAAAATCGGACGAGGATATAATAAAGGAATAATTCGGTGGTGGCGAACAAACTTTGCCGGGCTTTCGTAAGTAAAAATATATATTTTTTTAAGCAGCTTTGTACACAGGAAGAGCGAGAGGTATGAGGGTAGAAGCGAGGAGAGAGGGAGAAAGAGAAAACGAGAGAGGGCCTATACGTTCCTTCGCGAGTTTCCACTCTTTGATCCTTCCTTTTCTTCTTTTCTCGTTTCCGGGCGTACGCCACAGAGGGCTTCCGTACAAAGTTAGGTCCGAGTAGCGAATCGCCAGGCAGGTTTTAAGAGGGTTTGAGGTACGACGACGGCATTCTCTCGTCTCCTGCTTTTCTTCCTCGCTCCTCTCTCTTCCCCCACCAGCTTTTCGCGAGTCCTAAAGCGTACTCGTTCTTCTCGCTTCACGGGTATAAAGTTTCTAAGCCGTTTCTTTTAGCACCAAGAGAAACGCGACGTCGCAACGTGCCGGAGCGAGAACCGAGATCCACCGTTGCAAATTAAGGAAAAATTCTGTAATCGAGTTGGCCGGAAGTAGGGAGGGACTATTCCCGCGTTTTCTCCCGGAGACTCGAGAATTAGAGAAGCCGAGAGTCAGAACGAAAGAAGACCGAGCGAGATGAAGCCGCAACTAAACTATCAGCAAGTTTGTGCCGAGGGAAAGAAGGGCCGGGAGAAAGAGGCTGTGCGAAAGTTTTCGTTGCACCCTGGGATTAAAGTTACAGCGAGATGACGGGAGGAAAAAGAAGCGAGATTTGCGCTTTGTACCTTGCCTCTTTTTTCGTTTCTCACACCTCCGGTATCCCCTCTTTTATCGTACGGACGAGTTCGGGTCAAGTGTGCGCACTTTGCCATACGAATCATCGTCGAGTTTCCAAGATAACGGTTTCAATAAAACGATACTCAACGGATAGAGAATTTATCCAACTAATTATAGAGTTAAGAAAATTTACGGAAAATCTTTTACCATTTATTAAAAAAAAAAAGTTATCCACTGAGAATATATCAGAATTCGTTGATTCTTACCGGAGGTAACCGTGGGCATCTCAGGAATGTCAGCAAATTTGGCCCATCAGGAATCGTTTATATTCCTTTTTTTTTAAAATAAATAAATAAACAAATTCTATAAATAGATTCTAAAAAAATTCTAAATTCTAAATTTCTAGAATTCTAGAAAAAATTCTAAAGTCTATTCTAAAATAAATTCTAAAAATAAATAAACAAATAAATTCTAAAAAAATAAATCTAACCCGCCGCATTGAGCAGCCAACCAGCCTAAATCGAGGACAGAGTGCGCACACTTACCCCCAATAGATTATCCCGCAACGACTGCTCATAATCGCTTGACGGATATAGCGGACAGAAAAAGAGAAAGAGTACTGAAACTCCGAGACACGTCCTCATTGGCGACGACGACTCTACGCGGATCGGACTAAACAAGGACGATCCGCCGGAGGATTTGTCGCGAACACACACTCTCTCTCTCTCTCTCTCTCTTTCTCTACCTCCCAACCTCACCCTTTCGCTCTCTAGTCACTCCTAATTAATCACATAGCTGTTGGCCGTGTGCACAAGCGCGCGTTCAATTACCATCGCGCTTTAGATTAATTAACGTTGGCGAAAGAGCAAGAGAGTTAGCAGACGAAGAAGAGATAGTAGCCGCGGGGGGGAGGGGGGAGGAACTGAGAGGGATTGCGAGAGGACGGCTGGAAAATACAGAGCACGAAGAGCCGAAGATGTATGAGTTTATCAAGGGTATACGTCACGACGATTACTATTCCGGTCTTGTCACATTCGATTAATGTATCGTACGAACCAACCTTGATGAGAAAATGGGAAAGCACTCATTGTTTATCGATAAGGAATTGCCTTTCACGTTCGTATTAATCAAACGATTCGCGCTTCTTGAATAATCATTGTTTGGTCTCGACGTTGGATGCGCTGAGTGAAACGAGGTGGATGATTAATTGAGGATTGCGATGATGTAACTCCGCGAAGATGATGAAGTTCGCATCCCTGGAATCCCCACATTGCAGGGTGCGATCATCTCTGAGTGACCAATAACTGTAACCCCCCCCCCCATTCCAAAAGGTAACAAAATGAGTATTTTCTCGGCGCGAAGTCTGGACTCCTGGAACAAAACCGCGTTGTTCAAAGAGAGGAGAGTTACCT
Source organism: Ophioninae sp. B BG-2022a (assembly GCA_030522765.1). Taxonomy (NCBI): domain Eukaryota; kingdom Metazoa; phylum Arthropoda; class Insecta; order Hymenoptera; family Ichneumonidae; species Ophioninae sp. B BG-2022a. Next base: position 946 of record JAPYZJ010002640.1, on the reverse strand, counting down.
AGAGCCGTGGAAAAGAGTGAAGGAAATTACGAGGGTTGGAGGGGGGAGGAGACAAAAAAGAAAAAGCGAAGGAAAATGCGCTCTGCCGGCAGAAAAAGGACGTCGTTTTAGCTCTAACTCTCTCTTTCTCTTTCTCTCTTTCACTCTGTCTCGCTCTTACTTCCTCTCAATCTCCCTCCACCGGAAACTTGTGAAAGCGGCGCTAATTAAGCGCCACCTTAAAGAATAGAGACGAAAAGAGAGGGGGTAACAGGGGATGGTACTCGAAGCCCTACGGTGGCAGAACCGAAGTTTCATGGGTTTTTCTTCCAACACGGTACCTAGAGTTCTCTCGAACAACCTCTGGTCACGATTAACGAGACGTACGAACGTGCCGTATTTCTGGTCTCTTTTGAATGTGGTCAAAATGAAATAAAATCGTACAGGGAAAAGTAGCTTGGATCTGGAAAATAAACCTCACGGAGTTCCTCCCTGCAGATCCTTTTTGTGGGAAACTAACGAGGGTTTCGTTACTACGGTATGTGCAAATTAAAAGTGCCAAAACCCGAAATTTTTATGAGAAAATCGTGAAAATCTTGTTTTTAGAAGTTTTTTACGATTTTTTCATGAAAATTTTGGGTTTTGGGGAAAAATAATGGTAGATTCGTACTCAGGGGATCAAATTACATTGAAATAAACTAATAAAAATAATATTTAAAATCCAAAAATTTCTTCGATTTTTTGGGAAAATGAGTTTTTTCACTAAAATATTGATAACTTTTTTTCCTTTCGGATTTGGCACTCCAGTTTGTACTCAATCTCTTCGTTATGATTTTCTCTTCAAAATGCTTTTTTTTAAATTCGAATGCGATGATTTTTCGATTTTTGGCAGAATTTCAAAGTTGGACCATCGATTTTTGCCAACTTTTCCATGCATACCCCTTTGGCCTCGTATTTTGCCATTTTT